>CM041298.1:92664698-92897198 GCA_023052935.1 Piezodorus guildinii
GCGTTAAGGCTGATCTCGGGGGCTTGGGCTTGAACGGTGAACATTAGCCTAGTCTGTGTTGGCGGAATTTGGTCGTATCGGCATCCAACCTTCGGGTTCGGTAGGCTTATTATTATTATATACTACCATTACTGAAACCATTGGATTTATTTTCTAAAGGTATCGTGTTTACCAGTTAGTGGCATGCAGGGGAATGTTAAATTAAACCACGTTTCAATAAGTTACACATATGCAATCTATTTCAGAGAATACAGAGGAATTTATTATAATTAATCTTGCCAAACAATATTACAAACAAAAGTTACCTTCTGAAACTTAGTCGGCTGGTGGAGGTGGACATTGTCTCAGGCTTACCTTCCAGGCTCTCAGACCCCCGACGGACCTCTCTCCTATCTCTGCCTCTACTGTCCCTCCTTTACGATCCGCTTCTTCAAGTACCTCGAACTCGACTGACCCTCCACTGGACTTCAACTGCCCTCCGAATCTTCTTTCTCATCCCCGTCACCACGGGCAGGACTGATATGGGAAGTTCCCGGTTGGCGGTCCAACCTTTGTGATCTTATTTTTATCTTTTGACCACCCTTCATATTCTTGTCGGCTGCCGCTGGGGGAAACTACTAGGGGTCTAGTAAGTTCTAGGGTTATCGCGGGCTGCCCATTTTTAACTTTTGCCGACAAAGGCTTACTAACATTTACTAGATTAATATCAGAATTATTTAATAATGAACTTACTCCCCTCAGTATCCTCAATACATGACAATATATATATTCATAAAAGTAACAAATTAAAATATTATTAAAATAGAAAAATATGTGAATAGAGGGTAACAATTTTTTATAAGGAAATGCAATCTAACTAAGTTGGTTTGTTCCCACAGAGTATAATAAATATACACAATCGACTATTTGTAAGATTACATATATAAATTTAGATACATAAAAAAAATAAAAATGAACGTATATCAATTTCGCTAGTAAATATCAATTTCATTTGAATAGCTTCCAAAAGATATACAATATTACATGATATTGAATTTCGCAGTATTTCCGAAGTTGAATGGGCACTCTTTGAAAATGTGAGCTATTTTCAAGTTACCTTTAGCAATATTTGGAAAAGTAAATACGTAGTTACACTTTTGGATTGTTAATTTTGAGGACGACTTAATAAACTAATACATTTTATGAGTCCTATATAAACATCGAAGTCTTGGATTCCAAAACTTAATATTTGTAATGATGATTATATAAGCAAATATATAAAATAAATTATATCAAAATTTCACTAGTGTTGATTTAGACTATGCAAGAAGTCAAATTTGAGGAAGCATGACCAGATCAGTTAGTACAGAACGATATATTTTAGCATTTATCCATTTAAATTATATGTTTAATCTCTATCATTTCATCATACAATTAATGGAACTCTCCAATTAGTATTCTAGAGTCAGTGGGTCCGAAATAAGAATTTTTAGCAGCCCTATAGTATTGAGATGGTACGTGCAGATCTCAGGTCTTGTCGTGTAGCCAAACGAAAAAAAAAATAAGAATAAAACTAAATTTGTGCATTTACATTCAGAGAGAGACTGAACTCACACACACCCAAGGCTATATTGCTCATAAATGTGTCCAACTGCACAACTCAATCTACCAAACATGAAGTATTCTGGATAAACAATTTATTATACAGATATAGAATAGAATAGAATAGAAAATAATTTTTATTCTGGGACTGGGTCCTCTAAGAATAACAGGTTTGTACAGTTGGGGTATACATGTCTGGCCAACAGACAGAAGGAACATAATTAATTACTAATTACACACAATATATATATATATATATATATATATATATATATATATTATATATATATATATATATATATAAATGTATATATTTATAAAATGATAAAATAAAATAAAAACAATTCTTAGAAAATATTAACTAAGACAATGAATATCTTCTTTCAAAGCGTGATGTCAGGAATATAAATATCACAGTTTTGAAGCGTCTTTTTGGGGTAATAAAAGGTATTGATAAAGTTGAGATTTGAATGAGGAGAGAGAAGCAGCATGGCGGATATCAGTAGGTAGAGAATTCCAGAAAGTAGAGGAGCGGACAAGGAAGGAACGATCAAAAGTCTTAGCCCTATAGGTAGGAAACTAAAGATGGGAATGACGAAATCTTGTTTCAAGTGAGTGGACTGAAGATTTAAATTTTAGGAGACTGTGAATGTATGGAGGATGCTGGGAGTGAATGATTTGGTAAAGGTATAATCCTAGGGGGAAGGAGCCTCTTTAAGTCGCCGTAAAACTGGGTCACAAGAGATCTCTTCGGAGTGCTGAGGATGAATCTCAAAAATATGTTCATGATTCGTTTTAGCCTGTCCTCAAGCAATATCGGGAGGCCACCCAATGCTAAGCAGCAATAGTCAAAGTGTGGGAAAATAAGGGCGGATACAAGGAGATTACGGGTGGTTAGTGGCAGAAGATGGCGGGCGCGTTGGAAATATTTGAGGGTACTTATTGTTCTTCGGGAAATTTAGGCAATATAGGGTTTCTAGGAAAGGGTTTCGTAAATGGTAATACCTAGGTTTTTGACAGAGGATGTGAAGGTGAAAGGTTGATCATTTAGGGTGAGATTTGGAAATGTGGTAATGGATCTGAGGAGAGAATTGGAACCAATTAGAATGGCCTGGGTATATATATTACAAATTTTCACAATATAGGCAATAATAATAATTAAAGCAAATTAGACTATGCTGCATTAATTGAGACATGGAAAAATTAGGCCCTATATGGACGATTTTATTATTCCTTATCGGAATCGTAGTATACTTTCAGGCATCATTAATATGGTTGAAAAGTGGTAATCTCTTCCCAGAAACTAAAGGATTCCGATTGGCTATTCAAGAACAGGTAGTAGTTACAAGAGCATACAGGAAGCATATTTGTGGAGCATGGCGCCCACACTCAGCTTCCGCTGGCTCACACCAGTGACGCAGTTGAGAGGGAGGCACTGGGATCTTTAAGGCTCTGCTGGTCCTTCCACAAGGGTTCCCCAGGACATTGTAAATATTGCACATAGGTATGAATGTGTTCATGTTTTGTTCATTTATTTGTTAACTTTTATTCACTTTATTTATGTGATCTTAAAGCCCTATAATTATTGCCCGTTGACACAAATTGTAATATTTCTGAATTAAAAAAAAAATAAAATATATATATATATATATATATATATATATATATATATGAAGAGGACATCAGTGACTAATGCCATTTATGTAAAAAGGTAGCCGAAATTATACGTAATTGTTATGCCTCTGCAAATAATCCTAGCTGGCAAGGAGTATTTGCAGAGGCATAACAAAGCAGCGAATATCATTCACCAAGCAATCGCATTAAAGGTGTTCTCCTGAGCATTCATTCTCCATATTACAAATACCATCCGTAACCACTTATTGCTAGCCACAAAACTAACATTTATTGAGATCACCCTATTATTACCGACCACATCATGTTGAATAATCGACCAGATATCTTGGGTATCGATCGCAATAAATAACTGGACATATAGAGATAGGTGTGTCATCGGGTGACAACATTTAGATGATAGTTGCTAAAAATAAAAGAAAATACCGAGATTTGGCGGAAGAGCTGAAGCAACTTAATGGATTAGAGAGCTGTGAGATTTATCCTATTGTAGTGTCTTGCAACTGCCTGATTTCTGAAAGCACGCAAGAATCCTTCCAACGACTAGATATACCCATGAAAACTCTAGCAGCGGTTCAACAAGCGGTCATTTTGGAAACAGCAGCTACCGTTAAATATTAAAATAATTAAATATAACGTAATTAGAGCCTAGCCGTTACCTCATTAAGTCCTGGTAGGTGAATATTTCCATTCTAAAATAATAATAATTTGAGGTAAAATTCATACAATAATGATAAATAAACGAAGGTAAAGCTATGAAAAATGGTAAACATCAAGAGCTTCTTTATATCATGTTTTTTCACCTTATCATGATTTTCTCCAAAACAGATCTGAAGATAACAGATATGTACGAAAAATGGTACAAAGCTAACATTTGAGAAGCAAAACTGTCATTATACACCAAACGACACCCCATGAGTTTATATAGGTCAATTGCATATATTAATGTAACTGAATTTTTTTTTTTTAAGTTATTGGAATATAAGAGGATTTGTCAAGGTAAGTATAGAAATATTTGAAAACGGTCAAGCTTTACAAGCATTTTAGACTTGTGTAAACACACGACTTTGACTTACATCAGTAGTTAAAATAAATATTAAAAAAAAAATAAAATAAAATAAAAAGTAACCTGTACCATTACAAACCATAAAGGGTGTTGGGCTCAGTACATATAGAGGTTCGTACTGTTTCTAGGCCAACGGCCGTGCAATGAGGTGACTAGGCCTTGATCAAGCTCAGCCTCCAGGTTCTTCCCTAATTTTTTGGGTACCAAATTTATCGAGGCCGTGTGCCGAAGGAGGGTCTCCATGCACTAGTGTCGCCCCCGACTGAATTAACAAAATAAATAATTTTCTGCAACAACCGGGATTCGAACCCAGGACCCGAAGAACAGTAAGCAAGTGCTCTACCTACTAGATTTCTTAAATAATTTATAATTATCTACATGAATCACTTTGTTTTGTCTGTTTCTCATCATTCTCGATTACCTTTAACGATTAATATTTTTTTTCTAAAATATTTACCATTCCGACGATTTATTAAAAATCAAGATTTCTATTCTTGTTTTCAGATTAATAAAACCTCAAAAAAAAAAAAAAAAAATCATAATAAAAAAATTAAAAAATAATATATATATATATATATATATATAATATATATATATATGTTTGCTCATTTCTCCTTCAGTTGCTTAATCTGCAATTCTTAATTTTTCGCATTCATTGTTGATTTATTCCTTTTCCTGTAACCTGTGTACATTTTAAGGAATCGCGGAGTTCTTAAAATTTTTAAAATGATATTCAAAATGAAGTATATCTGCGACGGGGCTCGCTTCTGGCTGTTGGGTGTCCTTAAAATTACCTCTTAAGCCTATCTTATTCTATAATAACTTGATCAGATACAACAGTATTTTGCCACGGTTTTGGGGCTGGTGGAGGTATTCGGCTAGAAACTAGCGGATTAGCAATTTGTTTTGTAGTTTTAAAAAACTTGACCTGACGTCGCTTAATAAATTCTTGTACAGTTGGGATGTTCAAAATTTTGTGGGCATTGAGAGCTTTTTCCTTCCAGAGTGAAGTACTTCTGCATATTTTTTTGACCACCCCATTTTGAAATTGCTGTAATTTCTTCGCTGTGTGCTGTGTGATATGAGGAAACATAGAAGCACCGTACAGCAGAGCAGGCCGGATGAAGCTGCTGTAAATAAGGATTTTAAGTCGCAAACCTAAGTGTAGCGAGGTGAGGAAGTGGGCTAGTTTGTACGACTTGTTTCTAACATTGTGTAGTTTTTTTCTAAAGTGACCTGCAAAAGTCAAGTGTCGGTAAAATTTGATCCCAAGGTATAATATTGTCCTGGAGATAGATAGGTTTCTTCACATTTTCTATCGTAAATTATCTGTGGAGGTAATTTATTTTTATTTTTTTGGAAAGAAAAAATTAATTTATATTAAATTTTCTACTAAATTGGATTATAGGAAGAAATTTTACAATATCGGGGTTTAATCCCTGTCATAATCAGAATTAAACCTAGATGATAATAAAGCCCATTAAATTTTACAACGATATGGTGAGGTTAATTAAAATCGTTTAATTAGAGAGCTGTTCAAACTACATAACATAAAGTGTATTGTCGATTTTGTTTAAAAAAATTCAGGTAAATCGCTATTTTAATTATATGCAACTCGTCATTTTCATTTCGTCGTGAAACCACAATAAAAAAATTTTCACGATCGGTATACTTTCCCTTACTGTATATTTAATATAATAGGGGTACTCACTACGTTTGCTATAGCATGCTATTTGTGCTATTGTGCTAAACCCATCAATTTTATACAGGAAATAACCGTAGAAACTCGACGGGTTTAGTAAAATAACACAAATAGCAAACGTAGTGAGTACCCCTAATATTAAATATACAGTAAGGGAAAGTTCATATATATAATATATAGATAAGTGAAAGTAAAAACGCAAAATAAAACATTAGGGGTACTCACTACGTTTGCTATAGCATGCTATTGTGCTAAACCCATCAATTTTATACAGGAAATAACTGTAGAAACTCGACGGGTTTAGTAAAATAACACAAATAGCATGCTACAGCAAACGTAGTGAGTACCCCTATTATTACACAATGGTTTATTATTTCTAAATAACTATATTAGGATATAGCTTTTTATAGCTGCTAATCTTTTCGATTTTTCTCAATCTTCAATAATAACCGAGTTTTGTTAGAATTACATCTATTATAATTTGTGACTTGAATATATAGATTAACTTTATTTATTTTTTGTTTTATTCTGTTTATCGTGGTTTACTGATTCTATAGATGGGGTCACCCATAGCGCAGTTGGTAGCATAACACCTTTCTATGCCAAAGGTCGCGGGTTCAAACCTGCGGGTGGCCCTAGGATTTTTTAATGGGAGTAAAAATCCTTAGTTATGCCGTCCTTCGGAGGGGACGTTAAAAGGTGGCCTCGAGCCTGTGCGATGTCAGGTACTCGTTAAAGATTCCTATCCTAATAAAACCTGGATGGGCAAAATTTAGGACACCCACTGCAGCATCGTCCGACTAGCCATAGTAGCATAAAATGACGTTAAACGAATAATCAAACAAACAAACTGATTCTATGACTCTCGGCATATTTTCCTATGTCTTCAAAAATAGTCAAATCATTGGCGTATTCAAAGGTAAATGTTAATTTTTTTCTTTTCTTCTTTTTTTTTTTTATATAATTATTCGCGTTATTTTTTTGTTTGTTAAAAAACACTAATAAATTTTGTCTCTATCTTCGAAAATAACGAAGTTACAAGGGATCACTTGTAGCTGGGTGGCTAGCATAACAGCCTCCTATGCCAAAGGTAACATTTTCAAACCCGCAGGTGGTTCTAGGATTTTTTTGATGGGATTAAACAATCCTTAGTTATGACGTCAGGTAATCGTTAAAGATCCCTATCCTAACAAAACTGGATAGGCAAAATTTAGGACTCCCTCTGTAGCATCGTCCAATCAGTCATAGTAGCATAAAGTGACTTTAAATAAATAAACTAACCAACAACGAAGATACAAGCGTATATATAGGGAAGATTTAGATTAAAAAATTGTTTTTGTTGATTTTTAATTTTTTTTTCTTTATCTTGAGCAATAACTGAGTTTATGAATTAAATCACTTTTAATCGTCATTTTAAAAGTAACTAGCTAATATTAACATCTAGGTGTTGGCATCATCATTTCATGACCTAGTATTTTTGTGGTAAATTAAAAATAAAAAAAAATTGGTCGAGTAGATTCGAAGAAATGCCACTTGACGGACTTTTTTTTTTTTAACTTGAAACTTGGGCTTGAAACGTAAGCGCTCAAATTTAGGGGATGGGGTTGATAAACCATAGAGGTTATTCATTAAAAATAATAAGACAAAATGAATTAAATTTACTAGAATTTGGATTAAAGCGACGAAGTTAAAACAACGGCCATTGTAATAAAGGCGAACATTAGCGAATCACACTGATCAATGGATGGAACCAGAGCGGGAAGAGGAAGTGAATAAAATGAAAAACATAAAAAATGGAAAAAAAAGGGAAAAACGAATTTGTATTGTTTTTTTTTCTCCTCCCGGGAGCGGCGCCTGAGAATGCTAATGACCCCTGGCCATGAATACTAAGTTTATTGGTCGCTGCTCAGCTAACCACCTCCCCACTCGCTCCTTTCTTTCCATCTCACTAGGTCCTTGTTATCCTTAATTCTTCTCTAATTGCCTTGTTCTGCTTTATTTATTATGGCTACCTGATACACGAATAATACCTTCTATTTATTGGTATCGAATCCTCTTGATTGTATACTTTTATTTTTACTTGACATACCCATTCCTTGTCTCTACTGGGCGATATGGACCTTTGAATCCTTGTATTTCGGATCTCCTTTCTAAGTCGTCTGACATCCTAGCCAAATGTAACGCCTAAAAAAAAAAAAAAAAAAAAAAAAAAAAAAAAAAAAAAAAAAAAAAAAAAAAAAAAAACCTGTACCACTACAGTACATGTAGAGATTCGAACTGTTTCTAGGCCAAAGGCCATGCAATGAGGTGATTCGGCCGAGATCACGCTCAGCCGCCAGATTTTTTCCCCAATTTTGGGTACCCATTTAATTGAGAATGGGTGTGCTCCAGGAGGGTCTCCCCATCCCCAGGATTGCCCCGGCCGAAATAAGAGAATAAATAATATTCCGCCACAGCCGGGATTCGAACCCAGGACCTGGAGCACAGTAGACTAGCGCTCTACCCACTAGACCACGCCGCTCCCATGTACCGCCCAACGAAGTCTAATTCGGTAAGTTTCTATTTCCGATGCAAGAATCGGTCCAAAAAAGCATATCTCTAACTGTCTATATTAGTGAGGGTGGGTGGTTTACGCACGAAAAGGACTAATTTTACTATTTTGAAGGAGACGCCCGATTTTCATATTTTAAGCATTGTTTTAATTATTTTTTTTAATTTAAGTTAAATTTACCATTCTCGTTGAAAGGATTTTTAACAATTGGTATATCTTGAAACTAGGATACGATTTAAAATTGAAGAGAACCACCATTTTTGACTCGATTCTCCTTTTAGAAGGATACGAATCGAAATATTTCAGAGGTATCTCGGATTACCAGACTAAAAAGATACTTTTTAATCTAGAAACCATCTTCCCGATGCAAGAATCAGTCCGAAACAGCATATCTCTAACTGTCTATATTAGGGAGGGAGGGTGGTTTACCCACCGAAAGGACTGATTTTACTATTTTGAAGGAGACGCCCGATTTTCATATTTTAAGCATTGTTTTAATTATTTTTTTTAATTTAAGTTAAATTTGCCATTCTCGTTGAAAGGATTTTTAACAATTGGTATATCTTGAAACTAGGATACGATTTAAAATTGAAGAGAACCACCATTTTTGACTCGATTCTCCTTTTAGAAGGATACGAATCGAAATATTTCAGAGGTATCTCGGATTACCAGACTAAAAAGGATACTTATTAATCTAGAAACTATCTTCCCGATGCAAGAATCAGTCCGAAATAGCATATCTCTAACTGTCTATATTAGGGAGGGAGGTGGTTTACGCACCGAAAGGACTGATTTTACTATTTTGAAGGAGACGCCCGATTTTCATATTTTAAGCTCAGTTTTAATTTTTTTTTAACTTAAGTTAAATTCGCCATTATCGTTGAAAGGATTTTAAACAATTGACATATCTTGTAACTAGATACGTTTCAAAATGGAAGAGAATTGCCAGTTTTCAGTACTTGATTCTCTTTTTAAAAGGATACCCCTGGAATATTTTGATTCTTATCCAATTAAAATGAGAATCGAGTAAAAAATGGTGGTTCTCTTCCATTTTGAAACGTATTCAAATATTGTTTGTCAATTTTTATGAATCCTATCAACGAGAATGGCGCATTTATCTTAAATAAAAAACATAACAGAAACAGTACTTAAAATCCATCCATCGGGAAGAGCGTTTCTGTATTAAAAAGTGTTCTTTTTAGTGTGGTAATCTTAGATACCATTGAAATATTCTTTTAAAAGAAAAATCGAATCAGAAATGGTGATTCTCTTCCATTTTGAAACGTATCCTAGTTGAAACGTATCCCAATCCTTGCATATCCTTCGAAATGGTTTAATTAGTCCTTTTTGTGGTATGCTTACCCTAGCTACATTTTAGAATAGAATAGGATAGAATAGAAAAATGAACTTTATTCTTGGACATAGTCCCTCAAGAATAACATTGATGTTACAAATAAATATAGCTCTTCTCTGGCCAGAACACATTAAATTGATTGAATTATTACAAACTTAATTATTTACATATATAAACTATATTATATATATATATATATATATATATATATATATATTTGTGTGTGTACATATATACACACACACACATACCAAAATCACAAAATAATAATAATAATAATAAGTAAAATAGAATGAGAAAATCAAAACAACTAATTTCGTAAAAAAATAAAATCAAAGTATAATGAGCATTTAGTCATTATAATTAATAAATTATATCATCAATTATCAGATTTAAGATCAACAAGCGTCTGTGAGGGATAATAGATGCTGGAAAAGAAGATATTTAAATGTGGATAAGGAAGAAGCACGACGTATATTGGAAGGAATGGAATTCCAGAATACAGCGGAACGGGCAAGAAAGGATCGATCTAAGGCTTTAGTTATGTGGGATACCTTCCACCAGAAACGTACTCTTCTTCCTAATCCTCTGGCACAATCCCTATCTAGTACCAACCATCTTTACAACCCTACTCGGAGGCTGAGGCGGCAGTGGCCGCGATATCTCCTATAAAAATGCAACTGGAGTGCTGGCAACTTCTCCACTCATGCCTGAGAGTGTGTGGCTCTAGCGCCCTCACTCAGTCTCCACTGACTAGACTGGTGACGAGACTGACTGAGAGACGCTGGGAACTCATGTTGTTGTGCCTCTTAATCCACTTCTGGGTGTAGGGGTTCGATTCAAAGTTCCCAGGGGCAGTATGTAAATAATGTATATAGGTATGAATATGGCCAAGATTTTATTTACTTTATATTTTATTTTTATTTTCATTTGTTAGTTAAGTTTACTTATCTTATTTCATCTTATGTTATTTTATATATATATATATATATATATTTTATATATATTTTTTTTTTTATTTATGCATTTATGCATTATTATTATTATTATCTTTTTTTTATTTTTTGTATTTATTTATTTATTTTTTATTATTGTTATTTCTGTTTTGTTTTGTTTTTACTCTGTACATATGGTATGAATGACTTATTTTAGCCCTAATACTTATTGCCCAAGATAGTGGCAGATTGTATTATTTCCCAATAAAGCAATATTATTAGTTCTGTGGGATGGGATATAAACGTCGGAGTGGCGCGATCTTGTTCCAAGCAAGTGGACTGAGGATTTAAATTGAAGGAGACTGTGGATATAGGAAGGATGCTGAGATTTTATCGTTTGATCAATTTTAGATAGCTTTCAATGTTGTGTTAATTTGATAATTCGTATTTCGTAAAACTTTGCCTATTAAACAATTTATAAAATAATAAATTTAAGGAATTACTCCTGGCTTCCTTTCCCTAGAAACTCTTTGGACTAATGATTATTATGTCACGGTTCTGTCGGAATGGATATTGTGCATCACAATGGATATTCCGAGTCGGATTTTTTCTAATTAAAAGTTTATCCACTTTAGTTGGAAGGAGCTGAAGCGCCCTCTAACAACCCCTCGCTACTTTTTTTTATTATTTTTTTTTTTATAGAGACCAAGTTACTGGAGAGGTCGGGGGCACTTGAGACCCCACAACACTCCATCAACTTATCGTATTCTTTATTTTCTTTTATATTAAAAAAAATAAATAAAGCGCAGTTGATCTGTTCAAAAAAAAAATATCTTCGTGTTGAGGCAACGAAGGATTAAAATACTTGAGACAGGAGAAGTTTTTTTTCTTCAGATGAAGGAAGAAATTTTTGTTAGGATTAATGAAATTATAATTAACCTTTATTCTTTTTTCTTATTTAATTCGATTTTTTTTTTTGTATCAATATAAATCTTTTAGCCCATTTTTCCCCCTAAAGTCCTTTTTTATCCATAAATGGTAAACATGACACGGTTATAATATAGTTTGGTTAGAATAGGTTATATATATATTCTAAAAAAAGATGGGTAGTTCCAGTTCAATCAAAAGGACCACGACGAAATAAATTAAATGCCTTAACACATGCAAATTACCTTTAATTTTAGTATATTTTCAATAATGAACCATTTCAATACAGTAGTTAAATAGATATCTCAATTAGAGTTTACATATTTTGCTTTATTATTTTCAAAAATGAACATTTAAAAAAAAAAATTACCCCCGGCTCAAAAATTTCAGGGCTTACGTTTCAAGATCTGTAGAATCCGAGTAACGAATTAAGAAAAATCCATTTGTTTGCCGTCCGCGAAATTTCCCGAAACTACTGGACCAATTTTTTTTTAAATTCGCCACAAAAGTACGAGGGCATGCGACATTGATCCTAAAACCTAGACTTTGATATCAGCAGATTATTTTTAAAATGGCGGCCAGTTAAATGTGATTTAATTCAATAACTGTGTTATTTTCGAGGATAGCGAAAGGCTTGATAAGTATTTTTTAACGAAAAATCTGATATTATAAAAAAGGTAAAAAAGTAATTTTACACATAAATACGCCCATAACTCCGTTATTTGCGAAGATAGGGAAAAGCAGTTTTAGGTTCAGTAAAGCAGGTAAACAGAAAAAAAAAGTTGATATAACTATTCAACACAAATTATAATAGATGTAATCCCGCCCAAACGCGGTTATTATTGAACAGTAGCTCTTTTAAAGAAAAATTAAAGGATTAATAGCTATAAAAATCTATGTAAACAGTTATAACCTAATAAAAGGAATTGGTAATAATGAACCATTGTATAATAATTTGCAGCGTTTTTTACTTTCTTTTAAATTTATATGAAATACATGTTTTAGAGTCCACTAAGTCCAAATAATCAAGGCACGCGAAAAGGTCTGTGTGAGTGTATGTGTGTTTGACAAGTCTAGCACATAACTAACACTAGAAATTTTATGTTTAATACAACTATTAGCTCTCAGATGATACAGCAATGTATTCATCAAATCGAAGGAACAGAACAGCCACTTTATAACAAGCAAATTGTACATTTTTACTCTACCGATTTTGATTAAACTCACTATATCGAGGTATATTTTAGTGGGCTTTAATATTATGTAGGATTCGATCTAATTAAAAAAAATCTGACAAGTCATGAATGGCGAATTTTATACTTTCTTCCCCTCAAATACCAGTAATTTTGTGGAATAAAAAAAAACATTAATATATCTTGTCAGCATTGATAAAAAACGAGTAAATATAAAAATTAAATGAATTCGATATAAAACTTTTCATCTTTTTGAACATAAGAAGATTAATATAGAATAATATTATACCGTTAGAAAGCCAATGGTTTTAGAAATAAATATTAAGTTATATACAAAAGTGTTGCGAAAATAACGTAAGAGAGATGTATAAACAAATCGCGTAAAAAAATCTGGTGCGGGCAACACACGACTTTCACTTACCTCGATTTTTTAAAATCAATGAAAGAATTTTCAAATACTGTTAGAGATAAAAATACGTGAAACTATTAAGGAATTAATCAAATTGAATTTATATAGAAACTTGTGTTTTATTAAAAAATCTATTATATTATTATCTAAAATAATCAGTTTATCTTCCTCTCATCACTCTCTATTAACTTCTAAAAGCTTGTGTATGAAATGATATTTTTTCTAAAATCTTTAGCTTTCCAACGGTATATCATACATGTATATTACTGCTCTTATGTTCAAAAACGAAAAATTGCATTAAAAAAATATTTTTTTCTGTTTTCTCCTTTAGTTGGTTATCGAATTTATTCAATTGATATATTTACCTGTTTTTCATCAGCGTTATCAAGATAATCCAGTTATTATTATTGAATCTACAAAATTAATGATACTTTAGGGGAGAAAATTTAAAATATCGGCATTTAAGCCCTGTCAGACCATTTTTATCCAAATAAAACCTACATGATATTAAATACCATTAAATTTTACATCGATATAGCGAGTTTAATCAAAATCGTCGGAACCGTTTTCGAGAAAATCGAAAAAAAGGTGCAAAATGCATGGTATAAAGTGCCTCTTCTGGTAAGCTCATTTTGATGAAAAAAGTTTTGTCACGTCTCGGGCGTATAGTTGTCTTAAATATGAAATTTCAGTTTCATAAGACTTACCGTTTCCGCCCGGGAGTTACCACACACACACACCACCACACACACACACACACACACACACACACACACACACACACACACACCCACACACACACACACACACACACACACACACACACACAACACCACACACATAAACACACACACACACACACATACCTTTTTGCGAGACTTGGTTATTTGGACTCAGGGGACCCTAAAACGTGTATTTCCGTTGAAAACTTGGAATTCGAAAATTTTGACGATCGCAATACTTCCCCTTACTATATATAGTGAGTGAAAGTAAAAATGAGAGTCTATTGGATGGGGTTAAAGATGCAATTAACAATAAAATTGTGGATCAGACTGAGATATTAAATAAATTTAAACAACACTTTGACGGCATTCTAAATACGGAAAATAATAATCAATCTCCTCACTCTAAGTTTCAGAGCACTGAACCGTGGGTAGACGCACCAAGTAAAGAGGTAGTCAACATGGCGATAGAAAAATTAATACGTAATAAAGCTGCGGGAAATGATATCACCAGTGAATTAATCAAGGCGTGTGGAGAAGCGGGCGTTTCCAAAATACATTGGTCCTCCGGGCCGGATTTATTTTTTGTCTACAAATTTTCGGCCCTCTGGCGGAACGGATCACAATACATTCCATACAGCTATCTCTTATTGTTTCATTTAGCCTTCTAAATAATTATTTAATTTAGGTTTAAATTTATTGGAATTCAAACATTTCAGCAAGTGTTAGGTGCCAGTTGGGAAACATATCGTTATTTGAATTTCAGTTTATTTTTTTGTGATCAATCACATTTCTTTTTTCTCATCTTGTTTAACATATAGATTTTGTCAATTGTTTAAACCAAAAATGGGTCCAAAAATTGATAATGAGGTAGTATTGAGCTCCCTGTTGGACGAATTAGAGGACTTAAGGGACGATATACACGAAACAAATGGAATAGGTCAGGCTGCAAATTCAGAATTATTTCCGGTTTTTAAAGCTAGGTTATCACGACTTGACGCTACTTTCCAAAAGTTCACTAAAACTGTCACAGAAGTGAAACAATATGCTAAATTACTAAACAAAGATTGCAGTAAGTATGACAACATTAGGAAGGAGACCCGCCATAAATTTTATGAAGCGTTGGCACTTGAGCGAGAACAAGTAGTTCAACATCATTCATTGAATGCATCTTCTAGTGAATCCCAAAATCAGTTATTTAAACTTCCCTCTATAAATCTTCCTACATTCAACGGTGACTTGACTAAGTGGACTTCATTCAAAGACACTTATGTTTCATTAATTCATGAAAATACTTCCTTATCTCCAGTTCAAAAGTTCCATTATCTCAAGTCCTCATTAAAGGGACCTGCCTTGCAATGTGTTGCTTTCATACCAATTACTGCCCAAGATTATCCACAAGCTTGGCTCAGTTTGACCAAACGGTATGATAACAAACGGATTCAAGCTAGCAATTTGCTTGCAAAAATATTTAATTTTAAGCCATTACAGGAATTAATTTAGCTTCCTTAGAACAATTTTCGGAGATTGTATTAGAGAGTGTAACTGCGTTCAAAAATTTAGACATAAAAGATGAATCTGGGTTTGTTCTTCTTACATTTGCATTAAGACTGTTAGATCCCAAAACCCGTGAGCGGTTTGAGACTTTACAATCAGTGAAAGAAGAACTTCCTTCATTTCAAGATTTAGTTGACCTAATTTCTCAGCAATGTGTTGCATTTCAATCTCAAGCCTTATCTACTCCAAGCATGTCAAAACACTCGAACGACAATAAAACTTATCCTAAAAGGATGAAACAAATTTTTTACTCCACAGGGCAGCAAACTACTCGTTCTTGCCCCTTATGTAAGGAAAAGCATGCTTTGTATCGTTGCTCTAAATTTTTGGAACTTAGTCCACAAAAACGTTTTAATACTTTAAAGCCATTAAATCTTTGTTCCAATTGCCTTAGCGAAAATCATAAAAATGCTGATTGTCGGTCAAATAAATTATGTCGTTACTGCAATAAAAAACACCATTCCTTATTACACTGGGGTGATTCGGTGACATCGCCAACCTCTGTGGAGGGAGAACCTAAAATTAATACTTCGACAGTTATGGAAAACTCTCAGTTAGAAACTAATACATCAGAAAGCGCTGTTTTTTCCACATCTCTAGATGGCAAAGTAAATGTTTTACTTGGTACTGCTTTGGCCAGAATAAAAGACCATGTAGGTAACTATCACCAAATAAGAATTGTCATCGACAGTGGAGCACAACGTTCGTTTATTACGGCTTCGTGTGCTAGAAAATTGAAATTGATACCCTCTCGAAACCCCCACAAACTCTGTGGATTTGCGAATAGCCCAATTGCTGGTGGGACTCAGCAGGTAGACTGCACATTGGTTCCATTAAATTCTGAAAATCCCAAGTTGCGAACAAATGCTGTAATTATTCAGCAAATAAGTAATAATATGCCCTCTCAACCTATCTCTGAGCATATTAGGAGACAATTAAGTAGTGAGGATCTTTCAGACCCTTCCTTTTGGAAGCCAGGCCCTATAGATTTTCTTTTAGGAGCGGATTTGTTTCTAAATATTTTCAGAAATATCAAAACAACTTCTAGTTGTCCCAATCTCTTAAATACAGTATTTGGAGGGATAATTCTAGGACCCTTACCTGATAATAACTCACACTCACCGCAAAATGTTCTGTTAACGGCCAACCTGTCTCTAAATTCTGTTTTGGAAAAATTTTGGAAAATCGAAGAACTGGAACCCGTAAATCAGAAGAATCCTGACGATGCTATTTGTGAATCTCATTTTTCTAGAACCCACTCTCGCGACAGAACTGGGCGCTATATCGTACGCTTGCCATTTAAGAACGAACGTTCTATATTTTTTCACAGTTCTAGAAACGTGGCTCTTAAAAGATTTCAGCGTTTGGAATATGACTTTAATAATCATCCACTAAAACGAAAAGAATATTCCGCCGTTTTAAAAGAATATCTGGATAATGGTATCATTTCTCCTGTAGTTAAGGGTGGGAGATATTTTCTTCCCCATCGTGGAATCGCAAAGGACAGCTCTTCAACAAAATTACGAATAGTATTCGACGCATCGGCTGCATCTGATGGTGGGTCGTTGAATGAAAATCTTCATAAAGGTCCCAAACTTCAACTTGAAATTCGAGATGTTATGCTCAACTTCAGGTTACACACCTATGTAATGACAACTGATATAAAGCAAATGTTTTTGCAAATTATCGTTCATCCAGATGACCGTTGCTATCAACAGTTTCTATACCGTTTCGACAGAGGCTATCCAAACTTACCAATTAAATCGGTTACCCTTTGGCCTGTCCTGTTCTCCATATTTGGCCTTGCGCGTTATCAAACAGTTGGTAGCTGATGAAGGACAGGAATATCCATTAGCGTCTATGTCCTTATCAAACGACATTTATATTGATGATGTCCTGACGGGATCAGATAGCATTGATACGGCTTTACAATTGCAACAAGAACTCATTTATCTTTAAGGAAAAGGAGGCTTCACCTTAAGAAAATGGGCCAGTAACAATCCATTGTTACTTACCAACGTGCCACATGAGTCTTGTGAATCCACAATATCCTTATCCGACTTCGATGATTCATCTGTTAAACTATTGGGAATGCAATGGAACCCTGTACAAGATAGTATTTCTTATAACGTGCAAGAGCTCGCTCGCGTAAATACAAAACGTGGGGTAATGTCTACTATAGCAAGGACGTATGACCCTCTTGGTTATTTAGCACCCGTGATTTTCAAAGCTAAATGTGTACTACAACAGCTTTGGAAACGACGTCTGGATTGGGATTCTCAGCTTCCGCCCGATTTATTGCTTGAGTGGGATCATTTTGTTAATGAATTACCTTTATTAAAATCCCTTAACATATCTCGGGGCTTGTTTTCAGCTGCTAAAAAACAAGTAACGGCTGTAGGATTTGCAGATGCTTCTACCCTAGGATATGCAGCGGTCCAATATTTACGAACCGAATATGAAAATGGGAGAGTGGAGGTCCGTTTGATTCTTGCCAAAACTAGGCTTGCTCCTCTAAAGCTTTTAACAGTTCCGCGTCTAGAACTTTGTGCGGCCTTGTTATTAGTGAAATTACATAAGTCTTTAGAAACGTTTTGTCAAAATTAGAGGTAAAGGCCACATATTATTTCTCAGATTCATCCACCACTCTTTCTTGGCTCAATATCCCTACTTACAAACTCAAAACTTTTATTGCCAATCGCGTAACTGCAATTTTGGATCAATCCTCTCATAGTGAATGGTATCATGTACAATCACATCATAATGCAGCGGATATAGCGTCTAGAGGATTAACTCCTGGCTCTTTTTTAAAAGACGGTACTTGGTGGGAAGGTCCAGAATGGCTGAAACACCCGATTGAAGCATGGCCAATCAGTAATCATTTTAATAACCATTGTACCGGAGACTTGCCGAAAGTAAAGACAAAGGAGGTTGTTTTAAGTGCTCCAACTAATGATTGCTATCTGACTAGTGTTATTAAAAACTTTTCGTCTTATACTAAACTATTGAGAGTATTCGCTTATGTGCTAAGACTCTTGCATAATGCACGGTTGAATATATCAAAAAGGCAAATAGGGCGCCCATCAGCCTTTGAACTGAACCTTGCACTAGAGAAAATTATACAAGTTACCCAACGTTTTTACTTTGATAAAGAATTTCCTAACTCTGACTCCAAATCCTCCTCTTTGGGGCTCTATCACCCTTTATTGATAGCCGAGGGATTCTCAGGGTGGGCGGTCGTCTTACAAACGCTCCGCTAAATTACGAAAATAAACACCCAATTTCGCTTCCTCACAAATCACATTTAAGTTCCCTGATCATAGATCACTTCCACATTGCATACCTAGACGCAGGTCCACAATTACTCCAGTCAATTCTGCTTACACCTGGCCATTTCCTAATAGGTGCACCCTTGTTGTCACTGCCTACCCATGACTTGACAGACGTACCGGAAAATAGACTATCCAGGTGGCAAATTGTACAATGTTGCATTCAAAACGTCTGGATTTGGGTTGATAGTTTAGTCATTACACTTTCGATTGTTTAAGATGTATGACAATCATGACTCAGGGGTACTCCGTACCTCCACCTAGCGTAACAGCCTCCCATAGCGTAGGCTAGCGTAACAGCCTCCCATGCTAAAGGTCACGGGTTCAAACCCGCAGGTGGTCCTAGGATTTTTTAATGGGAGTAAAAAATCCTTAGTTACGCCGTCCTTCGGAGGGGACGTTAAAAGGTGGTCCCGAGCCTGTGCGATGTCAGGTACTCGTTAAAGATCCCTATCCTAATAAAACCTGGATAGGCAAAATTTAGGACTCCCATTGTAGCATCGTCCGATTAGCCATAGTAGCATAAAGTGACGTTAAATAAATAAACAAAAAAACGTCTGGAAAATATGGCGTTATGACTATTTAAATAGTTTGCAGCAACGGACAAAATGGACTTTGACCAAACCAAACTTGAATATTGGAACCCTAGTTTTACTAAAAGAACCAAACGCATCGGTGCAAAATTGGCCTACCGGTAGAATAATGGAAGTATACCCCGGAAAAGATGGAACAGTTCGAGTCGTAAAAGTTAAAACTCCAAAAGGAGAGTACATCCGGCCTGTTTCCAAATTGGCACCACTGCTACCACAAACATAAGCTAACTAACGTAGTTAGTGTCACCACCAATATGTTCATGTAAACCTTGGAAATTTTCAACGAAAATTTGGTGGGCGGTATGTTCACGCCATATGTTACGGCCTGAAAAGGTTTTTATAGTTTTTCAATCGAAAAATTATAAGTTCATAATTTTATGATATTTATAATAAGATCATTTTTTTTGTTTAAATCTTTATTTTTTAATTTCTTTTTAAAATAGTTATTTTAAATATAATTATAAGTTTTTAAACGAGAGCAGTAGAAGAGAAAGACAGAAGACGATCGTACTTCAATTGTTTTTTGACTGCCTCGTGCCAGTCGAGTCTTAAGCTAGCGTCTGAGCGGTGAAGATGTGCCGTATATAGACCCAAGATTCCTCTCAACGTTTGAACGTTTGGAAACGAATTTCTTCATCTTCTCATCGTTCCCCTTGGAACTTGGAAGAGCCGCCTTTCGGTCATTTTCAACACCCAAGAGAACTTCGTCCAAGCCGCCCTGCGGTAATTTTCTTCAATACTCAAGACGACTTCGTTCAAGCCGCCCTGCGGTCGTTTTCTTCAACACTCAACTGGACATCTTTACGTGAATATAACCTATCTTTATCCATTAATGGAACATTTAATTTCTTAATTCTTATTCAAGAATCTGTTTAATTTGATAACTATTTTTTTTTACATCTTTGAGCATTAATTAAGTTAAGTTGGTTTCTTCTATTTTTACAATATTTTAATTAGGTTTATTTTATTTTGTTTCCTACATTTTCTTACAGCTGTTTAATTATAATTAGGTTAATTTTACTTATATAAATTTATTAGGTTAATTTGTTTCTTATCATCCTTATATGTATTTCAGTGTATTAAATGTATTGTGATTCGTCGTTTGCTTTCATTATTTTTATTTATTTTAAATCTATACAGTCCACTTATTTATTTCAATAGAACCACCCTCAATTTTGAGTTGTCACTTGAAAGTACTATTCTTTCACGGATAGCCCAGCGTATACATACATGTTTCAATTAAAAAGATCTGAGAAAATGAAAAAATGGCCGAAGAATGGGAGAATCAGTACTTATTCTGGTGCACAAAAAAGGACGGAGTACGGATTGTAACAACTATCGTAGAAACTCTCATCTCTCAGTTTGTTATAAAATATTCTTGTCAATACTAACTTGCCGAATCACGGAATACGCTTAGAAAATCATCGGAGACTACCAATGTGGGTTTAGGCGGAATCGCTCGACTATTGATCAAATATTTTCCTTACGTCAAATATAAGAGAAAAAGTTGGAATATAACGGTGTAGTCCATCAACTTAAAATTGATTTTAAAAAGGCTTGTAATTCCATAGACCGTCGGAAGCTGTATAACATCATGATTGAACAGGGAATACCTAGAAAGTTATTAAATCTAATAGAGATGTGTTTGTCGGAAACATTCCATAAAGTTAGATTTGGTCATAATTACTCCGGGAGATTTGAGGTGCAATCAGGTATGAAACAGGGTGACTCCATTTTATCTGTTTTATTTAATATAGCTTTAGAATATGTCATAGAAAAAGTGACGTATACCGAAAAAAGTTTAAATGTGGCTGATAAGATTCCGGTTCTGGGATACATCGATGATTTGGTACTGCTAGGTGAAGACACGGAAACTATATAACTAAATAAAGTGCGTTGATAAAAACCGATAAGGAAATAGGACTTGAAATAAATACCAATAAGACGAAATATATGTTAGTAGCAGAAACGGTAGCGATCTTTGTGATATTGATATATAAAGTCCCGGTTAAAGGCGGAAAATGCGAGTTATTATTCTATATTACTATACTATATTGTTGCTATATTACTTAGCTCGCGGCTACTGTCTAGAAACTTAAAGGTTAGAATTTATAAAACTATTATTCTTCAGACGGTCCTTTGCGGATGTGAAACGTGGCCGCTTACTTTGAAGGATGAACAACGTCTTAAGATTTTTGAAAAAGCGTAATGCGTAAAATATTTGGTCCGAAGAGAGATGAGGGGGGGGGTTTAGAAGGTTGCACAACGCGAAATTGCGGAGCAGAGAATATAATTGAGTTTATGGCATCGCAGATACTCAATGGGCAAGTAAACTTGTTGGGCTCGGTTAGGAACGGATTCCGAGAAAGTTGTTATTTGCTGAACCGACTGGTAGGCGTCTGAAAGTTAGGCCGAAGCGTCGATGGCAGGATTGCGTTATACTATACCTGATCTCGGTGGCTTCTGCTTGAACGGTGGTCATTGGACGAGTCTGTGTAGGCGGAGTTTGGTGATATCGGCATCGAACCTTCGGGTTCGGTAAGCCTATTATTATTGTTACTATACCAAAGTGTAAAAGTTAATGGAAAATGATGAAAAGCTGATAAAACTGACTGCTTGTGGTACATAATAATCCAATAGGTTATTTAATGAAACCTATGTTTCTTTTGGAACTCGATTTAATTAATTCTTTAACCTTTTTTTAACTTCAAAAATTCACTTTCCCATGTATTTTATCTGTGTTTATAAAAAGTTGATATTAACAACGGAAGTAAGTGAAAGTCATGTGTTGCCCGCACCGGTTTTTTTTTTTTTTTTTTTTTTTTTATTAAATAACAAATCCTCTTTGCCATCGAAGAATGGGAAAGTATTTTCTAAATATATTTTTTGGCAGAATAAATTTGATCGAAGAGGTATTATTATGTCTGTGCATACCCTCTGCAATAATTATAGTTCGAAATTGGTGGAAATCGGTATCAGACCCCTATGATACTTTTCAATATTCATCTTTCTGATTCAAGAAGAGTTTATAACGTAACGTAAGATTAATTGTTAATTAAGTGAATCGTTTTGTCATGAGAACACACTCCCCGATTTGATGAGTGTATTCAGTCTTTCATATCGTTTGCATCCGAAATTATTTTGCGAATTGTTGCCGCTATTCGAATGATGATGCTACATGAATATTAATTTACAATCTATAAAAGCAAGCATTCATTTAACCCGGACCGGACCAATCAAACATTGAAATGCTTCGGTTAGTCATATTCGAAACGTTTGTAGATTTATTAAATCGGTTAATAAAACTCCGAGGGACATAAGTCCTTTTACTGTGTCACGAAATGAAAATCTCGAGGGCGAAACACATAAAATTTAGGTAAAACTGTAAAAAAAAAAAAAAAAAAAAAAAAAATATATATATATATATATATATATATATATATATTCCTAATCAGATCACATTTAAAAGTTTATATTTAATAACTGGTTCAATATAGTGTTGTTTTGTATATATTTTCTTTTAAAAGTACTAACATATCAAGATTATTCATGTGTGTTACTATCCTCATTTAAAAAAAAAAAATCTGGTGCGCGCAACACACGACTTTAACTTACCTCCGTTATTTATATCAATTTAAGAATCTTTAAATATATTTAGAGATAAAAATATATTTTTGAAGAATTAATTAGGGATCACTTGTAGCTGGGTGGCTAGCGTAACAGCCTCCCATGTAAAGGTCACGGGTTCAAACCCGCAGGTGGTCCTAGGATTTTTTAATTGGAGTAAAAAATCCTTAGTTACGCCGTCCTTCGGAGGGGACGTTAAAAGGTGGTCCCGAGCCTGTGCGACGTCAGGTACTCGTTAAAGATCCCTATCCTAATAAAACCTGGATAGGCAAAATTTAGGACTCCCACTGTGGCATCGTCCGATTAACCATAGTAGCATAAAGTGACGTTAAATAAATAAACAAACAAACAAAGAATTAATTAAATTGAATTTCTACCGAAACATGTGTTTTATTAAAAAGTCGATTATATATTATCTAAAACAATCAGTTAGTTTAATCGGCTTTTCATCATTTTTTATCAACTTTTACAATTTTCTGTATAAAATAATAGTTGTTCTAAAATATTTAGATTTTCAACGATATATTATACATGTATATTACCGTTCTTATGTTCAAAAACAAATAATTGCCTTAAAATATGGTTTTTTTTTCAGTTTTCACCTTTAGTTGGGGATCGAATTCGTTCAACTTATATATTCACCTGTTTTTTATCGTTTATAACAAGATTATATTGTTAATTTTTTTAGTATCTACAAAATTAAGAGTAATTTAGAGGAAGAAAATTTAAAATATCGGCATTTAAGCTCTGTCAGACTAATTTAGTCAGAATGAATCCAACATGATATTAAAGCCTATTGAATTTCACATCGATATAGCGAGATTTCTACGTAATGTTTGATTTCTTTGTCAAATAAAACCTTTAATTAAAAGAAAAACAATACAATTTGCCACACTCTATGGCAATAAGTATTGGAGTTAATGGTTTATTTTAGAGAATTGGAGTTAGATGGTATTAAGTATGCTTTGATTGGTCGTTTCGGAATATAACCGACTGGTTTTTCCAAGCCTTTTTTTCAAAACATGCAATGAATTCATTTGATTTGTCAGTACAAAGGTACAGATTTCATAACAATAAGGAACTTAAGGAGTGTTCATAGAATGAGACATGATTCTAGGGCATGTAGATCGAAGATAACATAATTCTTGAAAGTAAACAAAAGGGAATACAGAAACTTCCTCAGACTTTGATAAGAGTAGAAGACTAAATTAGTTCAAAAATAAGTAAAGACTAAGAAAGTCGGAAAACTTAACTACCAAGAAAAATGTAAATGTAAGACCGTTCCAGAGAGGGAAGCAAGATTTCAATTTAGTTCTATTTAAAACACACACAAATTCTTTTTTTTTATCATAAAATAATCTGGTGCATTAATTACATAAAACCTCGATAGAAACATGTGTTATATTAAATAATCTATTATATTTTTATCTAAAGCAATCAATTAGTTTTATCGGCTCTTCGTCATTCTCCATTAACTTTTACAGTTTCGTTTATTTGATAATATTTTTTCTAAAATCTTTTGCATTCCAACGGTATATTATACATCTATATTACTATTCTTGTTTTCAAAAACACAAAAATTACAATAAAAAATATGCTTACACTTTTCTCCTTTAGTTGTTAAACAAATTCGCTTAACTTATTGCAACAAATGGAAATTTAAAATTAATCCCACCAAATCTGAAGCAATCCTGTTCACTAAACGTCGCTCAAAAATAAACCACCAAATTAAGTTAAATTCAGCTCTCATCCCATGGTCAAAATCTGTTCAGTACTTAGGCCTAACTTTAGATAAATCACTTACTTCCACAGACCACATCAACAGAAAAATTTATAAAGCGAAAAAAATAATATACAAAATGTTTCCTTACTTTAATAGAAAATCCCGTTTGAGTCCTCAAAACAAATTAACAATATATAAATCAGTCATCCGCCCGTTAATCACATACGCCTCTCCAGTCTGAAGCTCATCCTGCTCGACTAACTTCCAAAAACTCGAGAGAATTCAAAACTTGTCAATGCGGATAATTAATAATTTCCCCCTATACACGAAAATATCATCAATGCTCCAAGACTTGCAGCTTCCTACAATCAAACAACTTGTCCATTCACAAACAGCTTCTTACTTCAGTAAAACTCCAGTCTCTAAAAACCCATTAATAAAAGAAATCGGTAATTACAATAAATTTTCAATAAAATGATATACTCATAAGAGAACAAAACATGTATTATTAAATTAACTTACTTTCTTATGTTATAAATTTCTAAATTTTATAATTTTCAATCATATTATGTATTTTCTATCAATTTTTGTATTTTCAATTATTTCATGTATTTTCAATTATTTTATGTATTTGCAATTATTTTATGTATCTTCAAATATTTTATGTATTCTCAATTATTTTATGTGTAGTTTTTATGCGTAGGTTTTTTATATAATTTTTCCTACAATCGCAATGTATCCTCAATTTTACTTCACAATATGTTTGCCATTTAGGCTAATGTACTATAATCACAAAAAAACAAAAATATTTTCTGATTGTAAGGATGACTCATCCAAAATCATTGTTAACATTTTGTCAAAATGTAAATATGTGAATAAAGTTTATTTTATTTTATTTTTAATTCGCTTAAATTGTATATTTAGCCGTTATTTATAGTAACAAAATGATACCTTTTTTTTATTTTTATTTTTTTTTTAAATCTACAAAATTAAAGGTACTTTGGAAGAGGAAAATTTAAAATATCGGCAATTAAGTCCTCTCAGACTATTTCAATCTGAATGAAACCAACATAAAATTAAAGTTCAACTTCCATATTATAATCGTTATTTATAAATTCTAACAAGATAATGAAATGTTCAAAATTAAAGGTATTTCATCTGTTGTGCACAAACAAACGACTTTTACCTACCTCTGTTGTTAAAATCAATTAAAGAACTTTTAAAAACATTGTACTTTGAGTTGAATTAAAGTTAAAGAATAACGTTGAGCTTTTCTTTTAACCGCTGATAATAAGAGATGATAATGTATTCTGGAATCAGGAAATTTTATTTATATGAAAATCGAAAGAAAAAAAACAGAAAATCGTAAAGAAGTCTAATATAAATGTTTTCAATAATGAACCTTTTAGTTGATTTTTTTTTTTTTTTTTTTTTTTTTTCAACGAATAATACAGAAATAATAGCCATTTTTCCGTTGTTGGTACTATTCGATAGAGATATGCTGCTTATATATATATATATATATATATATATATATATATATATATATATATATATATATATACATATCTTATTACCACTGATAATAAGAGATGGTCAATTATGTAAAATAACTAAAATTAAAGGAAGAAATGTCAAAATACTGGATTTTAGCCTCACCAAGGATAAAACCGACCTAATATCAAAGACCATTAAACTGTATAATGAAATAATGTGTTTATACGAAAAGCTTTATGTATAACTCGTAAGAGGACTTTGTATAGTATTAATAATACAGAGTTTAATTAGCATTTATTAACAATTTTAATGGAATCCCTTTAAAGGTAAAGCATTTGCCTGACATTAAATGAGGGACATCAAATAGGATTATTCCTCATATCTGATACATATGTCAGGCATTTCCTGCTTTGGGGGTGAATAATATTGTAATAATACTAAGGTATTAGGTATCAGTATGCAAGTAAAAACATCTATATAATTATCAGGTCTTTTAAATTTTCTTACACGACACAGTCTCTGAGTCACCCTGATGAAGGCCCACAATGTAGGCAAAACGTCGGTACATAATAGAAACTTGTATATAATTATCATATATTTTAAATTTTCTTACACGTTCCAAAAAATGATAGAGTTTAGTTACCACTTCTTTAATCAGCTTTCATTAGTTTAGTTTACCACTTCTTTAGATACAGTCTCAGAGTCCTAATGAAGGCCCACTATGAAAATAATGACAAATTCAGAAAATATATCCAAAATAGAAAATGCTCTCGCAAAAATAGAATCAGTCAAAGACATCACTTACCTAGGACAGACCATTTCATTCGATAACCGCCTTTCCAAAGAAATTCAAAAACGGATTGCCTCTTGCTGGAAAAAAATTCTGGGTCTTCAAAAACTTAATGAAAAGCTCCACCGAAATTAAATGGAAAAGGTTAGTATTCAATACCTGCATTCTCCCAACTTTGACTTATGGAAGCCAGACATGGTCCCTCACTAAATCGCAGGAAAGAAGAATTAACGTCTGGCAAAGAAGAATGGAGAGGAGTATGACAAATGTGAATTTAAAGCATAAAAAAAAATACGACTCTGAGAGAGACCACTTTGGTGAGAGATGCTGTGGGTTGTATAAGGAAGCTGAAATGGGAATGGGCTGGCCATTTAATGCGAATAAAGGACCCCAGGTGGAGCAAGGCAATTACCGAATGGACACCTCTCGGAAAGCAACGTAAGCAAGGAGGGCAACTCAAAAGATGGTCGGACGAAATTAAGAAACAAGAAGGAATATCTTGGCATAGGAAAACAGAAGATGGAAAATATTGTGAATTAAAATGACAAGGAATTGAAAAACAAGCAGCGAACTCATAACCCAGAAGGTACGGCTGGTCACCGATCAAGACTATTCCTCCTTCAGGAGAGGCCTACACATTAGTAGAAAACCATTTTATTTTTAATTATCTAAACATAAATTTTTTTTATTTAATCAAGTTTTTTTTTGCAATTTTATTAGTAAATTTAAAAAGGTGTTAGTAAATTTTATTTAAAAAGTTGTATACACTATTTGGTCACATTGTTTCTTTTTACTTACATCAATTATTAAAAGTATTTTAAAATAAATAAAAATATATATAAACTTTATGTACCATTAAAAAAATTGTAAATATGTGTAAATAAAGGCTTATCTTATCTTATCTTATCTTATGTAGGCCGAAACGTCGGCACGCAATTAAAATAAGCACTCCGTTTTAGTTTTATGTTTCTTTATAATGACAGCATCCCCCAACCATCTTTTTTCATCTAGTTCCTAAAAATGTGTAATATTAGATTTCAAGGTATTAATAAGGCAATCCTTTTTTAAAATCAATTTAAGAACTTTTATATATAGTTAAAATTGAAAAAAAGGTTAAAGAATTACATTGAGTTTTGATGGAAACGTGTTTCAGATTGTTTCCCCGCTTATTATCAGTTCTAATAGGATCAAATAGTCAATTTTTCGAATTTACCTAATTAAAGGAAATTTAGAGGAAGAAAATTTAACATATATTCATTCAAGCCTTGTCAGCCTATTTCACTAGAATGAAATCTACGTAATACAAAAGCCCATTGAATATTTCATGTCCTTGAAACTCTGCAGCTTAAGTTGTTTGGACATGTCGAAAGGATGGAGAGACAAGAGATCCATTGAAAACAATGGACTATATCCCTAATAGATTAGGTCGACCGTCTATGAAAAAAACGAAAAAAAAAAATATTCCCAAGCCAGAAATCCTGCGTGCAACAGGGAACATTAGCAATGTGATCACTCTCCCATGCTCATTCTTTATATTTCTTATTGGCTTACTTTTTTGGCCTCTTAAAGCTTTAATCTTCTTCCAAAACTGCTTGATGTTATCTCCATGGTCTTGGTTCAGCTTTTCTCCAAATTCTTTCCCATGACTTCTGTTTAGCTCTTCTCACTTCTTCCTTCGTTGCGGACCCCTACATATACCTGCCATTTCTCTGGTGTTTTATTTTTGCAGTAGTCCTTCCATGCAATTTTCTTTTCTTTGATTTGTGCCCTAAGCTCTTCAGTCCACCAAGAAGTTCGCTTGCCCTTCGTGGATATTCTTTTTACTCCGCTATCCAGAAATCCTGCGTGCAACAGGGAACATTAGCAATGTTGGCTAAACGCTCCCCTGCGCTTAAAGGCACTACAGGGTGATCCAAAAGAAGAAGAAATAATTAACACCGATATATATTGAGGTTAATCAAAATTGAGATGTTGATTTCCAGAAAGTACTAAACGACATTTTTTCGAAATCAGTCTTTTGACATATCTTGTATTGAATGATTTAGTTTATCTAAATCCGTCATTAGATTTTATCTAAAAAACTAAAAATCCTTTAAAAAAGGATTTGAAAATTGCACATCATTCCAAAAGGTACTAAAACATTTCCTTCCAAAACGTGTAACATCCACTGTAAACAGATAACCTTTACTTTCATTTCCTTCCAAAAGGTACTATATTCCCTGTTATACAGCAGAACACCTAACCCCGTTATATATTACCATTAATTTATTGTTTTTCTCGTTCTGTGCATTTGTATTGGTTTATTAATTACATCTTGAATTACCGCTATTATTTTGATTAATGGTTTTAACCTACTATAATCAGTTTTAGTAGATCGTAGATTCTCAAGAAAATAATGTTTTTCCACAGTATTTTATCTTGCAGCCACATCAATTTGATGTAAAATTTTTTAGAAACTGATGTTTTAATAGTATTATGGTATTTGATTCAGTAAATGTTTGGAATGAGAAATCCCTAACCTTGCTAATTAAGAGAAGAAAAGCCGTATCTATATAGATTTCTTTTTTTGAAAAAGGTAAAAAGAACAAAATAAATGTTACTTATTGATCAGTATCCATAAAAAAATATTGTTTACACGGAGTTAATAATATAAATAATTTGTTAAATTCACAGAAGTAATAAATAAAAGTTCAAAACAAATTTCATAATTACATACTTTCTTATTATATGTAATAGACTAAAATGTAATAGATTATTTAATAAAACACATGTTTCTATCGAAACACATTTTAATTAATTCTTTAACGTTTTTTACTTTCACTTATCTATATTCTTCATCTCTAACTGTATTTGAATATTCTTAAATTTCTTTTGACGACAGAGGCAAGTGAAAGTCGAGAGTTGTGCACACCTCAGATTTTAAGAAATGCAATAGTGTTTAGGAACCCTGCTTATATGTTTCATTTGTGAGAAATATAGTTCTAGACCATTTTTTACGAAACAACCCTTAACTTAAAGATGCTATCGCTGAGAATCGAACCTGGACCGTCGGACCTCGCGCTAACAGGAGTCTATCGTTTCAGATTTACTTTATGCCTGGCCTGAAGGGCGATAACGGGTAGCAATCTATCTCGGTCGCTCGCCGCCTCAGATCGCGTGAGCGGAATCTCTACAACTTTCGAAATAATACGCTACTTCAAAGGCTCAGCCATTTAATAACAGGTTAGATTTTGTTTGTGATCCCTCAGTCAGGAACCGCTTCTACTTTACCGCCCAGACCTAATCTTACCTCCTCCTAATCAAGCTAATATATTTTCCACGCTTTCCCTGATTGTTCGTCAGGCAACTGAACCGAGGAGCAATCGATTAAGACAGTGGTTCACAACAAAAAAAAAACAGTGAAACCCTGGTCCACATCTAGCCTTAGCAGCCGCAGGGGGTTGACCCGGCTGAGGATAGGACAATCGCGGCTAACGCACTCGCACTTTTTACTAGGCAGCCGGTGCCCCGGTGCCAGTTGTGATGAAACCCTCACCTATTCGGCATATTTTCAAGAATGCTCTATTATTACATTACACCTGAATAAAATTGGACTAAACCCAACAGTATTGGGTAATAGAGAGGAAACTATTAAATTAGTTTTTGATTTTCTAAAGGACCAATCATTGTTATCTAAATAATAAAGACTATACTATTACTTAAATATAAAGTTATACATTCCTGGTCAGTTTTTAATTAATTTATTTTATTTTATTTTTAATTAATGTTTACATTATAATCTTTTTTTCCAATTATTTATTACCTGATAGTTCTTTCTCATAAAGTTAAAATATACATATAGTAGCTAGGCGTTGATGACCTTAGGGTCTTACGCCTTAAAACCAAAACAAACAACAACGAAAATTCGCGGACTCCTTCAACCTATCATTTAAATAGCAAGAACCCCTAAATTCCCAAAATATAAATTTTAGTGGGATACACCGTATTATGTATTGGGTTGTATAATAAGTTCGTGGCTTTTTAATCCTCTCTGGGACATCCGTTCGAAATCGTTCAGACCTTGCCGCTCGTCATTTTTGATTTTTGTGATTTTTTTTTTTTTAGCCAGTTATTCTCTACACTTTGCTGAATATACAATTATAAATAATTACCGTTTTAAGTCAGCTTCGCGGGAGGAAACATGTGTTGGGAAAATCTTTCTAATTCTTGTAACTTTTACTTTCATTTACCTATATATAAAATATATAGTAAGGGAAATTATAGCGATCGTGAAAACTTTCGAATTATAGTTTTCGACGGAAATACACGTTTTAGGGTCCCATTAGTCCAAATAACCAAGTCCCGAAAAAAATGTATGTGTGTGTGTGTGTCTGTGTGTGGTAACTCCAGGAAAAAACGAAAAGTCCTATGAAACTGAAATTTTATATTTAAGACAACTATACGTCCGAGATGTTACAGCAACTTTTTCATCGAAATCAGTTAAGTAGAAGAGCCACTTTATACAATGATTTTATTAAAAACGGTTCAAACGGTTTTGATATAGCTCGCTATATTGATTTAAAATTAAATGGGCTTTAATATCATAAAGGTTTCATTCTGATTGAAATAGTCTGATGGGGCGTGAATGCCGATATTTTGAATTTTCTTTCTCTTAACTACCTTTAATTTTGTACATTCCAAAAGATGGACCACATCATCCTAATGATATTGATGAGGGACGGCTAAATATTCAAATTGGACGAATTTGACGACCAAATAAAGGATGAAAGAGATAAACTATTTTTTTTTTTTTTTTTTTTTTTATTAATAACAATTTTTATTGAGAAAATCTTACAATCTGTCCCAATTTGGACATTAATAGTATTGCTGAATGATATCAAACATACTACATTCATACAATATTTACACAACATAAAATTACAATAAAATATATACACAATAATGAATCAATACAAAAGTCAATAATTCACTTATATCTATATACACATACACACACTCATACATACATCACATTGAGTGGAGAATCTAGCCAGTGCTAGAACTCCAATATATTTACAAAAGGTCGCGGGGCCACTGCCGTTTCAACCTTCTAGGTGGGTTGTATGGATGAGTGGAGCTGGATAGGGATTGAGCTAAAGGATTAGGATGATGAATGAGGTTCTGGTGGAATTTGGAAAATTTGGATGGAATTAGGTCTGAAATAAATGGAACATTAAGGTCGTGGTGCAAGGTATAATTGGAGACATAATAAGGAGCATTTACTATTGTACGGAGGACTTTGGATTGAAAGGATTGAATGCGTTTGATGTTAGAACGTTTAGCTGTCCCCCACAGTTCAAGTCCGTAGGTCCAGATGGGCTTCAGTATTGTCTTGTAGATTAATAATTTGTTTTCAACTGTAAGTTCAGATTTTCTGTTGAGTAGTCGGTATAACTGTCCGAATCGTCGGTTGAGTTCTTGTCTTTTAAGTCTTGTATGTGGGTTCCAAGTCAATCTTTTGTCTAACAGTAAGCCAAGATACCGGACTGTATCTGAGAGAGGAATCGGTAATGAGTTGAAATAAACTGGCGGACAGGATTTTCGTCTAAGAGTAAAGGTTATGTGTTTACATTTATCTTCGTTCACCTTTACACGCCAGTTATTACACCAGTGTTCGATAAGGAAAAGGTGTCTCTGAAGGTTTAAGGATGCTGTTTCAGGATTGGAACTGGATGATAGGATGGCGGTGTCGTCTGCAAAAGTTGCCAGAAAGGTATCAGGATGTGAAGGAATATCAGCAGTGTAAAGGATGTAGAGGATGGGTCTAACTATTTTTTAACGCAATGTTTGGGTTTTTTGATAATATACCGTTGGAAAGAGAAAGATTTTAGAAAAAATATTATCTGATACACAAAGTTGTAAAAGGTAATATAATTTGACGAATGGGGAATAAACTTATTACTGATTAACAATTTAATATAGTTACATAATTAAACCCACACGTTTTATTAAAATAAACTTCTAATAATTTTCACATAGTTTCCATTCTCATTAAAATAGCCTCACAGGGATTAAATGCTGATATTTTAAATTTTCATCCTCTAAAGTACATTTAACTTTGTATATTTAAAAAAATTAGGTACATCGTCTTATTAGCATAGATAAATAACGGCTAAATATGAATGTTTAGCGTATTTGAGAAACTACTAAAGGAGAAAAGTGTAATCAAATTTTTTTATGCAATTTTTGTGTTCTAGAACACAATAATAGTAATATAGATGTATAATATAGCGTTGGATATCTAAAGATTTTAGAAAAAAAATATTATCTGATACACAGAATCGTAAAGGGTAATGGAGAGTGATGAAAATCGGATAAAACTAACAGTTTAGGGTTCCCGAAAAGGAAAATTCATGTTGATCGTGCTGCCACCTGGCGGCCTGTCAAAGAATCAGAACGCCCCTAGTGGCCGAAAAATAAACTGAGTAGTGGCAGGTCTTGGCTGGATTTTAACAACGGAGGTAAGTGCAAGTCGTGTGTTTTGTGCACCAGATTTTTTTTTTTTTTTGCTACTGCGGCTCATCGGACGATGCCAATAGGACAGTGGGAGTCTAAATTTATGATTTCCAGGTTTAGGTTAGAAAGGGATCTTTAATGAGTACCTGACACACAGGCTCCGAACAAACGCTGTACATCTCCTACGAAGAACGGCATAACCATGGATTTTTATTCTATTTAAAAAATCCTAAGGCTTTCTGCCATGTTTGAACAAGTCACTTTTGGGAAAGAAGGATGTTATGCTAGCCACTACACCACATGTGATCTCTAGTCTTTTGTTTTAATTCACGTGCTTGTTTAGTTTCCGTGGTTTCGCCGAGAACTATCTAATTATCAGCTTTTCATCATTTCTTGGTACGCGTAACCTTTTCTATGGCTAAATTAAATAAAAAAGTTGTAAGAGAGAAGTCTCTACTAGTTTTATTTTATTTTTTAAAAAATACAACGTTGTTTTCTATTATACTTTAGTGTATAATGCTCTCTTTATAGACCTTGAAGTTTTTGGGAACAAACGTCGAAGAAATACCAAACACGGGATGATATGCATGTCTCAACAACGGATTCCAGTCGGACGGAATTCCAACAACCTGCGCAATGCACAAAACATCATAGGAATTCTGAAGCAATTTCGTGTCCGTTGTATATTTGTATGATACATATGTGAGAATATAAATATATATAATTAAATATATGCTTGTGTGTGTATAATGGGACAAAACTTTCTTCTTTTTTTTTTTTAATACAACTCCATTTTGTTTCAACATGAAAGATAAGAATAATTACTCTTCTGCTGAGTAGTGATTAATGTTCTTTCATCTATAGAATAGAACAAAAAAAGTTTGCGTGTATACGTGTACGCACTGTGGTTCTTATTTTGCCTGATTGTTATCATTGTTTATTATATATATATATATATATATATATATATATATATATATATATATATATATATATATATATATATATACAAATTTTTTTTTATTCTAGCAAATAGAAAACGTTGGGTTGAATGAGTGTTAGATAGAATAAATGAATCATTAAAAAATTAATTGTAAATCTTTTTAGAACATTTTTTTATTATTTAATAAAGCATTTTTTCAACGTTTCGAGTTTTTCACTCATTTTCTTTATAAAATCCTTTCTGGACGGTAACGTAGTAATTTGCTATAATATTGTCAACAACGTGTTAAATAAATACGACTCACCAATTAATAGGTAATTTGTAAATATATTTAAATCCTACCTCTTCTATTGACATAGGATAGAGCAGGGCTAGTTGAGCATAGGGGCAAGTTGGGAAATTGAAATATCTAGGAAACTATTCACCGTACGCATAGGCACCTTATGGCGGAAAGAGTCGTGAGGGGGATAATCACCAATCGGGGTTTTCGTCTGTATTAGTCAATTTTTATCGGTTTTTAATCAGGTAAGTTTTAATCTTTCATTGAATTATTGTAGTTTTGATATGTGGAGTTGTTCTGGGTATAATTCTACTCTTTTGTTTATAAACTCGGTTTTGTTTTAAAATTCCTGGTTGGGGTTAGTTGAGCTATAGTTGCTCAACTTACCTCACGACGCAGCTTAAGTAAAGAATGTTTTATTTTTTTTTATTATGCGGACTTACAAGATGTTCTTAATTGCAATAGTGACAATGATCATTAAGTTCCAAATATCTCATTAATATATTTTAAAGATAAATATGAGTAATAATATAAACATTTAAGTCTCATTTTAAATACCAAACTGAATCTAATGTTGAAGTTAATTTTAAAATACGTTAATGTTTTATGGATTCGTGTTTTGGTTATTTATTCAAAGAAAATTACTTTAAATTTTGTCGTTCTGTCACTAAAAGACGATAAATAAAGAACTAATTGTTAAACACATATTTTTCTAATCGAAATTGAACCCATGGTTTAGTTAGACATTCTTATTGCTCAACATGCCCCATACCCTGGTTCAACTTACCTCACCTTTGGGGTACATTGAGCAAACTGACTTCCTGGAACTAAATAGCTGTAGCTCTTAAATTCGATTTTTTACAAAAAAAAAAAAAAAAAAAAAAATTGGGGAGCCGGTGACTGATGGCTAACGGGCTAGTCTCCCACGCCAGAGTTGTGAGTTCGAGTCCCAGTCCCAGCGGGACTTTTATAAGCATATAATTAAATGGGGACTCTCCCCGGGTAGTGAGACTCGTCAGCCAACTGGTGGCAACTCGCGAAAAATAGGCGTAAGGAGTGATGAACCTACCCTGAAAATTTCATCGTGAAACGTGAGTATATTCGCCCAGGAGTCTATACCACGCGGCCAAGGGCCGACACGGCCTGTCGCGACAGTGAAAAAAAAAATACTAAGGACACTTTTGCTAATGGATTTATTACGAATCCATCAAGCCGCTTGAAAAATCATTAGGACTTATCATTGAGGAGCCTAGCTATATCCGTTCAAGTGAACAATTTATCAACTGACCCCGCCCTACCCTAACTTACTTCAAATTAATTTAAATGAAAATTTTATGCTGACTTAATTTATTTTGTTGTTTAATTTTAGAATTAAAGTTCTCCGAAACGTCGAATATTTATAATTATAAGTTCTAAACAGAATAAAATGGGATTGGAAGAGAAAAATGCATAGTTAAATTTTAAAAATCTGGTGCTCGCAACACGCAACTTTCACTTACCTCCGTTATCAATATGAGAATTTTTAGATAAGTTTAGAAACGAAAATATTGTGTTAAAGGATTATTTACTTTGGATTTTAAAAGAAACATGTGTTTTATTAAATTAAATACCTAAGTAACAACATAACCTTACCTGGTTATGAATTCTGTGTATTTGTTAATTCAACAATTGTACACAAAGTTTTGACTTAAATTTTTAACAGATGAATAGGAAAAGATATTGTAGATTCTTTCTATTTTAAAAAAAAACAGAAGTTCCATTTATTTTTACTTTCCCTTACCTATATATGGAATATATAGTAAGGGAAAGTATTGCCATCATGAAAATTTTCGAATTTCAGCTTTCAAAGGAAATACACTTTTGTATTTCCTAATAAAAATTTTGAAAAAATTCATTTTTTTGTTGAAATCTGTAAATATATCCTTGTAAAAATATTTTTGGCAGGACTAGATGTATAACAGAGTTATCGCCGTAACGCGTTTCCGTTGCATGCATATCATCCATAGCATTCAGTTGCTCCTTTGCCACTCCTAAAGAAGTTTCCCTTTGAAAATTTGTTCCAGATATGTTGCAGATCCTGACGTAATTATTATTTTTGTTTTAATTATATCATTATTTTCATTATATAAACAGGTATGTTTTTTTAAATTTAAGAAATGACATATTTTTATTAAATATCTTGAAGCAGCACTATTTTTGCATCAACTGAATCCACTTAATATATATCTTCTTAACTTTATATTAGAAATTGTATGATTTGTAATTTGACAATATATATAAAATGAAATCAAAGTTATGGAATTAAATGGAAAAGGGAATAAGTTTCGGCATTAGGGAAAACTATCACGCGAAATAGAATAGCAATTTAATTTTAGAGGATATTTCACAGTGATTTATTTGTAAGTAAACTAACGACATCATTCTGCATGCAATTTGTAGTTTAGTCATTTTATTTTTAACAGAATGTTCTCATTTTAGATTGAGTCCTAGCATGCGAAAACACAGAAGTAGGATAAACTTAAAGAGATTATTTTCTTATAAACTTGAAAAGTAATTATTTAGTCTTTTTCCTCTCTTGACAGTATTATTTTGTAATAATTTATTATAATAATAGATAATAGTAAAATAGACTCTCTGTTTGTATTTACATTTTTTATTAAATGACTGTATTAAGGTGTAGATTCTTTAAGGTGAAGGTCAATTTCTGTGAATAAAATTGGAGGCTGACTTACACTTCACCACTCTTTTATTTAAAATAATTGCACGACGTTTCGGCTAAAATACCATCTTCAGGTGCATTGGAACTAATTTATCTAAAAGTAAAAAATATTGCCACAGTCACAAATAATCATCTTACAATTTATCATTAAATTATATAACAATGTTAAAATATATGATAGAAAAGAACTAAATAAAAAATATATATACAGTTAAAATTGTTAATAATCTTATGGCATTTTAGCCGAAACGTCGTGCAATTATTTTTAATAAAAGAGTGGTGAAGCATAAATCAGCCTCCAATTTTATTTAAATGATTGTATATTAAATCGTTACGTCGCACAGTGGGAAAAAATCACGATTTATGGGCCAATTACTCTTGATCTAATCAAGATAAATTAAAAATTATTTTCTCATTTATGAGTAGAGAATGTTCTTAATTAGTAAGTTTAAAAAAATCACTTTCTCTACATCCAATTCTGATGGAAATAGTCTGGCAGGATTAAAATTCTGATATTTTTAATTTTCATGTTCTAAGGTACATTTAATTTTGTAGATTAGAAAATATTAACAATATCCCCTTGTTAACATTGATAAAAAAAACAAAAAAAAAAAAACGGGTGAATATATAAGTAGAATGAATTCGGAATCCAGCAATAGAAGGAGAGAGCTAAAAATATTTGTTTATACAATTTTTTTTATTTGCGCCGTATCACACTTTTTTGAAAATAATGTATAATAACGATTTTAGATTTCAAATTTTCATGAAGGAAATTTTAAGATCTAAAATACTTTCTCAGAATCTACTCTTTAGAAGAAAAAAAAAATGAATATATTGAAATAAAAATCGGACAACTATTTCGATGAGATCAGAGGCTAAAACAAAATCAAAACGGGAGCGCTGCGATCTGTTGTCTCCGAAAGAAAGTGAAGTCGCCCCCTTTAGCCTTAAATTTAAATATTGAGAAACGCTACGAGCTCACTGTACACCTGAATATTTATTAAAAATATTAATAAAATAAAATTGGGACCTACAATAACAATATTATACCCTTTGTAGTGACCTGGGGTATAATGTAGACTTTCTGTACACACTCTAACTCCCATAAGAGCCTTCATAATATTTGCATTGATAACCCACTAATTAATAAGATCAGAAAATATGTGGGAGATTTAAAAATACTGAAAAAGAACTTGTGTTCTTGTGGATTCCATCCCACGAAGGCATTGATGGCAATGAAGAAGCGGCTCGGGCTGCGAAAGAAGCTGCATTGTCAAACGTCCAAATCCACCCAACTTACATCAAGTAAGACGTAAAAAATTACCTTAAGGTCAAAATATATCAGGCATGGGAACAGATGTGGTCGGAACTTGACAACACCAATAAATTAAGAAATATAAAGCAATCGCCTGATCCATGGAATACATCATTGCGAAGTAATCGCCGCGAGGAAACTGCTTTGGCAAGACTTCGCATCGGACATAGCAGACTCACACATCTCCATCTCATCCTCAGGCAGCCCGTACCAATGTGTGACCTGTGTAGAGTGCCTCTCTCAATAAAACACATAATTGAGAAATGCCCCAAATTCCATGTACAAATGGATAAACTTAACCTAGCTAGATCGTTGAGTGAGAGCTTGAAGGACTCTAGTGAAACAATTAGTTCACTTATTAGGTTCGTCAAAGAATGTTCTCTGCTCCCGGAACTATAAGAAAAAAGAAATAAAGAAAGAAAAAATAAATAAATAATAGTAATAATAAAAAAAATATATAAAAAAAATAAATAAAGAAAGAAAAATTGGAATAAATTCACTAATTCAGAATGTGTCAACAAAATAATAATAAAAAAAAAATAAACAAAAAATATATAAATAAAAAAATAATATAAAAAAAATAAAAATAAATAAATAAATCAATAAAAAAAATAGAAGGAAAAATAAATAAATAGAAAGAAGAAAAAAGAGTAAAACAAATCTGTTACTACAAATTTATTCGGTGCTAATAACCAAGAGGTTGAGCACCTACTCCAATACCCTACCCTACCCACACTCAAACTCTACGGTTGATCACAACTCCGAAGGGAGTCAACAACGTGCACTCAAGTTTTTTAGACTGAATCAAATAAAAACGGTTTTTCGTTTGTCAATACATAACAAGGTCCCCTTTCCTTATAGGAATCATGTTTACCATAAACCCTTCTAAGAGCAAATATTTAAATAGAGAAAATTGAGTCAGGATAAGATCTTAGTAATTTATTCTGTGAATGGTTATCGTAAGACACTTTCACTAAATTCAAAAATATTAAAATAAAAACAAAAAAACTCTTCATATTATTACATATAAGTTTCTTATTTTTAAATAAGTATATTAGAGTGCTTCCATTGGGAAGCTTCTCTACATGTGTTTCATGCCTTTATATATTTCATCTAATTTACTTGTTGTATTCCTGTATACAGTTGTAAATACCAATAAATAAATAAAAAAAAAAAATAAGTATATTAGGGTATAACAGTTTATATAGCTGTTTACAGGCTATTAACAAATATGAAAAGCTATAAATTAATCAAAAGAAAATAGACCTATTACCACTGCTTATTTAAAAACTCTATACCTCTGCTATTTCTTAGCCGATTTGAATGATTATTTTTACATTCACTTACTATGTATAGTAAGATCGTGAACATTTTCGAATTCCAGTTTTCGACGGAAATACACATTTTAATGTCTTCTGAGTCCAAATGAAACAGTCCCGAAAAAAGGTCCGTGTGTGTGTCCGTCCGCGTGTGTATGTTTGTGCGTGTGTGTGTGTGTGTGTGTGTGTGTGTGTGTGTGCGCGCGTGTGTGTGTGTGTGTGTGTGTGTGTGTGTGTGTGTGTGTGTGTGTGTGTGTGTGTGTGGTAAGGCTAGCTCAAAATACCATTAGTCGTACAAAACTGAAATTTCTTATTTAAGACGACTATACGTCCGAGATATTACAGCAACTTATTCACTAAAATCGGCTTACCGGAAGTCCTACTTTACCCAATGCATTTAGCAATTTTTAACGATTTTCTCAAATACGGCTTTAACGATTTTGATTAAACTCGCTATATCGATGTAAAATTTAATAGGCTTTAACAACCTCTAAAGTACCTTTAACTTTGTACGTTCCAAAAGATTAACTATATCTTCTTAATGGCACTGATGAAGGACAGCTAAATATCAAAGTTAAGCGAATTTGATAAACAACTAAAGCAGAAAAGTCCAAACATAATTTTTTATGCAATTTTTTTGTTTTTGAACACAAGAATAGTAATATAGATGTATAAGATACCGTTGGATAGCTAAAGATTTTAGAAACAATATTATCTGATACACGGAATCGTAATTATGGAGAGTGATAAAAAGCCGATAAAACTAACAGTTTCTGGTTCCTGAAAAGGGAAATTCATTTCCGTGCTTCCACCTGGAGGCCTGTCAAAGAAGCAGAGCCCTTAGTTGTGATCATCTTGAAATTTTAGCTGGAGGTGATTACCCCAAACACTAACTGATTGTTGCAGGAAAAAAAACCGCAGCAAATTATGACACAATGGTTTATTATTTCCAAATAACAATATTAGGGTATAACTGTTTATATGGCTGTTGATAGGCAATTATGTAATATGAAAAGCACTAATTGAAAGCATATTATCATAACACTACCACTGATTTCAAAACGCAATATCTAAGCCCGTTATTAACGAAATTCAATGATTTTTTTTTTAGATGAGTTATAATCGTATATATAAGCGAGATTTCAATTTTTCTTTTCTTTTTTTTTTTTTGCTATCGCGCTTTACTGATTCTAAAACTCCATACATACTTTTCTCTATCTTCGAAAATAACTGAGTTATAAGCGTATATATAAGCGAGATTTCTGCACGTCATCCCTGATGAAGGCCCACATTGTAGGCCGAAACGTCGGCACATAATAAAATAACTCTTATTTTTAATTGTGTGGTTTTAATTTATGACCGCACCCCCAACCATCTTCTCATCTAAGCGAGATTTCAATTGTTTTCATTTTTCCTTTTTTTTTCTTTTTCTTTTTTTTTTGTTTGTCGCCCTTAACTGATTCTAAAATTATAAAAAAGCGTATCTATGAGGAAATTTTCAATTTTTTTTTTATTTTCTTTTTTTTTACTTTTATAAAATTATTCCCGTTTTTATGGTTAAAAAAACATCAACAAATTTTGTTTCTATCTTTAAAAATAACTGAGTTATTGAATAAAATACTTTTAATCGGCTGCCATTTTAAAACTAACCAGCTGATATCAACGTCTAGGTGTTAGGATCATTGTTGAATGGACTAGTATTTTTGTGCTGAATTAAAAAAAAATTGGTTCAGTAATTTCGGAGAAATGCCGCGGACGGCGAACAAACGGATTTTTTTATTCGTATTCGGATTCTATGCATTCTATTCTATCATGAAGGGGTAATTTTTTTTTTTTGTTGGTCGATTACAAAGGTTGATTATTGAAAAATAATAAATCAATATGATAGATTATTTAATAAAACACATGTTTCTATTGAAATTAAATTAAATTATTTCTTTAACAATTTCTTTTTATTTATACATGTATTTAAAAATTCTTAAATTGATTTTTAAAACGGAGGTAAGTGAAAGTCTTGTGTTGCGCTCACCAGTCTTTTTGTTTTTTATTGACTCAAATTATCTATTAAATAGCATTAACAATATTATGAATTCGTAGGGCGAACAGACGTTGGTCTACTGATCCTAAAACTCTTTAAAAATAACTGAGTTATGGGCATATTTATGGATAAAATATCAATTTTTCCCTATTCTCTAATTAATAAGGTGCACAATTCTAAAACTCGATAGGATTTGTTTTCTATCTAAAAAAAAAGTTAGAATTTTGCAAGATTAAATTTTTTTTTTGTTTTCTTCCTTCTTTTTTTTTTTCGAGGTGTCCTGATGTTAAAACTCTCTATGATAGTTTTTTCTATCTTCAAAATAGTTTTTGGGTTTTTATGTGTAAAATTTCAATTATTTTCTTATTATAATTAATCGCGTTTTTTTTATTTAAAAATTCTATACCATTTTTTTAGAAAGTTAGTAAACCTAGTACAGATGTGTTGTCGGAAACATTCCATAAAGTTAAAATCGGTCATAATTACTCCGAGAAATTTGAGGTGCGAACGAGTCTGAAACAAGGTGACTCCCTTTCACCTGTTTTATTTAATATAGCTATAGAATATGTCATAGAAAAGGTGACGTGTACAGAGAAAGGTTTAAATATGAGTGATAAGATTCCGGTTTTGGGATATGCCGATGATCTGGTACTGCTAGGGGAAGACACGGAAACCATACAACTAAATACAAGTGTGTTAATAAAAACCGTTAAAGAAATAGGACTCGAATAAATACCGATAAGACGAATTATAAGATTAGTAGCAGAAACGGTGGAGATCTTAGTGATATTGATATATCAGGGCATACTTTTGAACTAGTAGAGAAATTCAATCCAAGAAGAAATAAAGTCCCGGTTAAAGGTGGGAACTTGCGTGTCATTATTCAGTTGCTAAGTTACTTAGTTCGCGGCTTCTATCTAAAAACTTAAAGGTTAGAATATATAAAACTATTATTCTTCCGACGGTTTTTTACGGATGTGAAACGGGGCCGCTTACTTTGAAGGATGAACAACGGCTTAAGGTCTTCGAAAATAAGGTACTGCGTAAATGATTAAGTCTGAAGAGAGATGAGGACACTGGGGACTTAAGAAGGTTGCACAACGCGGAATTGCGGAGCTTGTACCCTGTGAATATATAATTAAGTTGATACCATCGCGGAGACTCAAATGGGTGAGTAAAGTTGTTGGGCTCGGTGAGGATCGGTTTTCGAGAAAGTTGGTATTCGCTGATTCGACTGGTAGGCGTCCGAAAGGTAGGCCGAAACGTCGATGGGAGGATTGCTTAAGGATGATCTCGGGGGCTTGTGCTTGAACGGTCAACATTGGACGGGTCTGTGCAGGCGGAGTTTAGTGGTATCGGCATCGAACCTTCGGGTTCGGTAAGCCTATTATTATTATTATTATTATACCATTTTTTCCTCTATCATAAAAAATATAATTTAGAATATAGATACACCAGAATTTATAGAAGATTAATTACACCACCTTTGGATTTCACGAGTGTGAAGCAGGGGTCAGGCGCTAATCTAAAATAAATTTACTATTGAATCAGTAGAATTATTTTATCCAGTTTAGCTTTAATCTTTGTTTCAAGCTGAGATATAAATGAAAGCTGTGTATTGACGCACTAGATTTTTGACGTGGTTATTTTTCTCTTCTGTGTCACGTGAGGATGACGTGCAGGGCTGATTGCAACGAGATGAAGTTGCTCCGCCTGGATAGAGGGACTGCAGTGAACACTAGTGGCCAGAGAGAACCGGTCTTGGTAGAAAAAAAATTAAGTTTACGGCCGAGTTAAGAACCTCGTACCGTTATAAACCGCTCCTTCGTTCCATCTTGTGTACATTATTTCAAGCTTCTGTCTCTTCCTTACCGACTTTTCACGATAGTTCAATACAGTGAGTCCGCGAGCAAGTAGATAACACAGCAGTTTAACAACATAACAGGAAAAGTGCAATTACAATTATTATTTATGTTTTTTTTTCTTTTTACATTCTGTTAGCTCTATATGAAGCTAGCTGATCCGGCAAACGCTGTTCTGTCATACGAGTTTTTCTAGTGAATATTTTGGTTGTTAAATAAAAAATTATAAATAAAATTGTAAGCGCTACTTCATACCATGCATTTTGCACCATCTTCTCTCACGATTTTTTTAGGTTGACGTTTTTCCTTAATTGCTCGAAAAGCAGGCACTCAATTATCAAATGTTGCATAGTTAGAGTAGTATTGTAGCATTTTTCGCAGGTTGGTGCTTCCAGGCGTCTCAAAATGTCGCCACAATTTCCTCTCTCCTTGAAGTTCTTGCACTAGTTCTCTATTTTTGACAGTCGGATTTGATAGTTCTCAATTTGGATATTTTCTCTCTCTAACCGTCCTGCCCTATTTCAGCAGAACTTACTTATAGCTATTCACCCAATCTTCCATTGTGGTTTCTTTTATTTGAGTAATTCGACGGCTTCACCTTTTCTGGCTGAATCAGCTGCTTCATCAGCTCTTTCGTTCCCAACATTTCCGCAGTGAGATGGTACCCATATTATAATCACTACTATAGACATAGTGTTTGTCTCCCATCATTCATTTATTATAACTCTAATTATGGAATTAGATGGTGTTTGGCTGTCAATGGCTGCAAGAATACTCCACGAGTCTGTCACGACAGGCCATGACGTTTTTTTCTGAGCTTCTTATCCATTTGAGAGCTCTCAGTATGACTGTGGCTTCTCCGGAGAAGACGGAACACTCACCTGGCAGGCTGAACATGAGCCGTTGCTCTCTACTGTACAGTCTTCCATTTTGGATGCGTCAGTAAACAACATATCAAAGTCCTGATATTTTTCTGTCAGCCTGAGAAAAGCTTAATTTTATAATTATCATTTCTTAAATCTGTTTAATTAAGTTAATTTTTATTCATATATCTGTGGCGATCGTGAATAAGTGGTTAAGTCAAAATCTTTCATTTTACAAGGGAACGACTTAAAGTTTTACGTAATGCTAAAATAGAGTAATTTAAATACAAGATTTCTTTCCACCTGAAATTTCTTTCACAAATAAATTTCTTTAACCAATTTAACAGGACGTAGGAGACGGTCTGAAGGAGCGATACGTGGAGTTAACTCATTTTTTATATAACTCGAGTTATCTAGTTTTTCACGACCGCCACAGATATTTTTTACATCTTTAAGTATTTATTTAATTAGGTTAAGTTTTTTTCTCGTATTCTCTTAAATATGTTTTATTAGGTTAATTTCGTTTCCTTTATTTTTTTTTTACACCTGTTTAAGTATATAATTAGGTTGATTTTATTTCTCATCTTTTCTTATAACGGTTTTATTAGGTTAATTTTGTTTCTTAAGTTCTTTATATGTATTTTAGTTGAATAAATGTATTGTGATACGTCTTTTGCTTGTATTATTTTATTTTATTTTTAAATCTGTACAGTCCACTAATTTTCTTTAACCAAACCACCCTGAATTGGAATTTCACGTGTAAGTACTATTCTTCCACGGTTAGCTCAGGTGTACACGCTCTAACCCACTACTTTTTGTCTTTGTTTCCTCTTCAATTACTGAAAGAAGGCGTCCGAAAGAAGATGGCCGCGGGACCCTTTTATTTAGAATATTTTTTAGACTTCTGCTAAAGCATAGTCCACTAAAAGTGTATCACATCATTGCATTATATTTTTCTCAAACTTACTAACTGTATTCAATAATAAAGTTATAAATATCAATAAATATAATTTTAATAAAATATATTTAATCCAAAGGGGTCAAAGATTTATAATAGGGGTACTCATTACGTTTGCTATAGCATGCTATTTGTGTTATTTTGCTAAACCCGTCGAGTTTCTACAGTTATTTCCTGTATAAAATTGATGAGTTTAGCACAATAGTACAAATAGCATGCTATAGCAAACGTAGTGAGTACCCCTAATATGAGACAACTCTTGAGGATCATAAGTTTTTGTTGAAATACGTCACTAATAAGATGACGTCACAGGTTAACCCATGCCAATAAAATCAAATTAAAAATTACTTGAAGCAACTAGACTACCATTTCTTGTATGATTAAATTTCAATTTGAGCTAGTTAAGGTGGTAGTTACCTAACTTGTTCCTAACTTGAAACGTTATTCCAGGTTGTTAGTGTAAACGGGCTTTCAAGTTTCCTTAAAGAATAATCCTAATAAAAAAATAAAAAAAATATTATATTTATGTAATTCATAATATTAAATTATTAGATTTATTATATTAGATTAGATTATTTTACGGCTCTGAAGGGTCCATTTAATTGTCAGTTTACTAAATGATTTAAAGCATATTTGAACAAGAGGTAAGCGATTTGTATTTACTGAGGTCCCCACTTTTTAGAGCTAAGGTTTTTTAAGGTAAGTCCCGCAAAAATGTCTTAATGTGTATCGGTTTAAGGTAAGTGTAGCTCCAAAACGACAAGTCCTATGAAACTGAAACTTCATATTTAAGACAACTATACGCCCGAGACGTTACAAAAACTTTTTCATCAAAATCGTCAAATCGTGGGTCTTCTGCATATGCAAATTGCACCTTTTTATGATTTTCTCAAAAACGGTTCCGATGATTTTGATTAAACTCGCTATATCGATGTAAAATTTAATGTGCTTTGATATGTAGGTTTCATTTTTTTTATTTATTTTTTTTTTTTTATTTTTTTTTTTATTCGTATATATTACAATTTGTCATAATAGACAATAATAATAGTGTTACAGGATCTCATTCATACAATATAAACAAAAGGAAAGTCAAATTACATAAAATAAAATCAAAATAAATAAACGTAAACAATAACAAAATTTGTAGACAAAATAAATACAAATAAATAAAGTTAACAAATAAATAAACAAAGTATGTCACATTCCTACCTATGTACAATATTTACAATCAGCTCGGGAACCCGGACGGGGCTTGTCCCCCACTTGTGGAAGGACAAGCAGAGTCCTAAGGATTCCAGCGCCTCCCTCTCAGCGCATCACTGGTGAGAGCCAGCGGAGCTAAGTGAGGGCACCACAGCACATTCATTCTACTTAAAATAGTCTGACAGGGCTTAAATGCCGATATTTTAAATTTTCTTCTTCTAAAGTACCTTTTATTTTGTAGATTCTATAAGAATAACTATATTATCTTGTTACCACTGATGAAAAACAGATAAATATATAAATTGAATGAATAACCAAAAAAGGTCCTGTAAAAAGGTCTGTGGGTGGTAACTCCCGGGCGGAAACGAAAAGTCCTATGAAACTGAAATTTCATATTTAAGACACATGTACGCCGAGAAATTACAAAACCTTTTTCGTCAAAATCAACTAACCACCACTTTATATGACCAAGAGTCACTTTATATACATTTTTCATCTTTTTACGATTTAAAAAAAAACAGCTCAAACGATTTTCGCTATACTGAAGTAATATTTAATGGGCTTTAATATCATGAATGTTTAATTCTGATTGATATAGTCAGACAAAACTTAAATGCCGACATTTTAAATTTTCATTCTTTAAAGTACCTTTAATTTTGAAAAATCGAGAAATTCTTGAATTGATTTTAACAACGTAGGCAAGTGAAAGTCGTGTGCTGGCGTACTAGATTTTTAAAAACAAATTGGTGCTCGAAGAACTAGTTTTCTTTAAATATATTTTATAATTCTATTTAAAGAAACAATAAAGTTTATAAAATCGTATCACTTTCTGGGAGAGATATTGTATACATGAGGAGGGCTTCTTCGAAACCGTTCGAAGAGTAATGGCTTTCTTCTGTAGGCTTAACAGCTAATGGCGATTCACCAAAGCACTTATCCGAGATATTCCGCTAAAAAAAGAGCTTTTCACAAAGCACTTTCACGACAGCCCTACAAAGCGAATAGGGACAAGACAGCATTACTATCGGGGAGTGTGTGAATGACAAGGAAGCATGATGTGGCAATCTCACTGACCACAATGGAGAAATGCCTGGCTACTCCAATTCTGACGTGTGTCACTGTCTTCTGACAATAGTGGATTTTGCGACATGTGAAGAAAGTGGTTCTTTGGACTAGAACTAGGGTTATGCCGATATATGGACAGGTGCGAAGAGTAAAGGAAATGAACAAGATAAGTTATTGCTTTTAAAGTGGCCTCACATTAAAAATTATTTAATTCAATAAATCAGGTATTTATATATCTATATCAGGTATATAGAGAAAAGATTATAATAAAAAAAAAAGAAAAAAAATCATCAGTATATTAAAGTCACAAATTATAATAGATGTAATTCCACTAAAAATCGGTTATTATTGAGGATGTAGAAAAGATTTCCGAGGTCAGGACAAAGCGATAAACAAACAGGAAAAATTTGAATGAAAATCGAAAGAAAAGGAAAGGAAATAGTAACGCAGTCTAGTATAAATGCTTTTATTTTCAATAATGAACCTTTGTAATCGACCAAAAAAAAAGATATTTCCCCTCTCTCAAAATTTGAGGGCTTACGTTTTAAGATGCGTAGAACCTTAGTGAAAATGCGTTTCTCCTTATTAATTCTTCTTCTTCTTCTTCATCTTTCCTCTCTACCGCACAGCAGTGTGAGGGGGTCGCTTGTAGAGGCTGATCCAGGCATTCCTATTCTGCGCCATTTCCCCTGCTGATCTCCAATCTATATCTCTTTTTCGGCAGGCCTTCCTGATCCCATCCTCCCAAGTCTTCCTAGGTCTTCCTCTTGGTCTCCTTCCCTCTACTTTCAGCTCATATGTTGCTTTTGCCACGCGATCCTCCGACATTCTTCAGACATGGCCGTACCATCTTAGCTGAATTTCTTCAACAATATCCTCGGCCGGTCTGACATCAAGGTTGGATCTTATTATGGTATTTCTCATCCTATCTCTCCTCGTCTTACCCTCAACTTTCCTCAAGTAGCGCATCTCCATAGCCTGGAGTTGGCTTTTATGTTTAGTGGTGAGGGCCCAGGATTCGCTGGCATACGTCAATATAGGTAAGAAGGTTGTTTTGTAAACTACCATTTTTGTATGTTTGGAGACCTCTCTTTTGCTTATAAAGCCCTTCTTAAGAGATAGGAAACACCTTCCGGCAGACTTTATTCTTTCCTTTATGTCTTCGTCCACCCAGCCCTGCTCATTTAGATGTGCGCCCAGATACTTGAAGCTCTTTACGTGCTCAATCTTTTCTGCCCTAGCCTGATGACTCGTCCAATTCGGTTCTCTCTCCTTCCTATCCTCATTATTTTCGTTTTACGGGCATTTATTTCCATGTTTATGGGGTTAAGAGCTTCCTGGAGGACGCGAAGATTGAACTGGAGATCTCTTCCATTATTGGCTAATACGACGATGTCATCAGCATATGCGAGCATAGTGAGGTGGGTAGGCGATAGATTCAGGTTTCCCAAGCAGTAGGGTCTCATTCTCGACTTGGCCTTCTTTAGAGCTCCATCCAGGACCATTATGAACAGCAGTGGGCTGAGACCTGCAACCTTGTCTGATGCCTTGAGATATCCTAAATTCTTTTGACAAGTGGTTGCATGTTCTGATGATACCTCTCTGGTTCATATAAAGCCCTGATATGGCCAATTCTAATCCTTCATTTACTCTCCTTTCATTGAGCTCCCTTACGATGTCTTGTTTCCTGACCCGATCAAATGCTTTGGTCAGATCAACAAAGCATGCCAGAACACTTTTATCCTTTTCTATTACTTTTTCAGTGATCTGCCGCATAGTGAATATAAGATCTTGGGTACTTCTGTTTGGCCTGATTCCATATTGTTCTTCTCCAAGGTTTTTCTCAATTTGTCTCCTTAGCCTTCTCTCAAGGATTGTGGAATAGACCTTACTCGGGACGCTTAGAAGTGAGATGCCTCTGTGGTTTTTACATTCTCTTTGGTCACCACTTTTATATATAGGAAGAATGATGGACACTTCCCAATCTTTAGGAATCTTCTTTTCTTTCCATACTAGATTAAGGAGATGCTGGAATATTTCTTCACCTTTTGTTCCCATGTGCTTAATCATTTCCGGAGTTATTTCATCTATACCAGCTGCCTTCCCTAGTTTTAGCCGTTCTAGTGCTTCGGTTATCTCGTCTTCTGCTATATAATCCTCTTCCATGTAACTCACTTCCTGAGCTACATCCGAGTTATCTGTTGATAATCCGCTGCAGTCAAATAGGTCTGTGAAGTATTCCACCCATCTTTCCATGATTTCCTTGGATTCGGTCATTTACTTCTCCATTTTTATTCTTGACATGCTTGAGCACGGACCGTTTCTCTTTGCGCATATTCTTGAGTGTTCTGTAAAACAGCTTCTGATTTTCTTTATAATTTGCTTTCAATTTTTCTCCAAAGTCATCCCAAGCTTTTCTCTTTTGTTGCCTGACCATTTCCTTTACTCTTTTCCTCTGTTCTTTGTACTCGGCGTAGTGAGTCATAGATTTTGTTTGGAGGTAATGCTTCCAAAGAACTTTTTTCTTTTTGGTTTCATTTCTTATCTCCTCGTTCCACCATACCGTTTTTTTGCTTCTCTGATTTGAGATTGTTTTTCCACATACTCTCTCAGCAGCATCTCTGAGAATTCCCTTGAATGAGTTCCAACTTACCTCTATGTTATTAGAGTCCCAGGGGTAGTCTCTGCTTTGAGCTTTTTCCTCAATTGCTGTTAAGTAGGCCTGTCTTATTTCTTCTGAATTAAGTTTGTAGCTATTGATCTTGTATGATCGCCTAATTTTATCTTTTCCGGTTGTCCTAACCTCTCTACCAATAATCATATCCATCTTCAAGAGAAAATGGTCAGATCCTATCTCATAACCCCTTTTGACCCTGACATCCAGTGTTAGTTTTATTGTCTCTCTTGGGATCAGGAAATAAGCTATAATAGATTTTTCGTCTCGGGTAGGCTCCACTCTTGTATATTGGTGGATTTTCTTATGAGGGAATATACTGTTGGCGACCACTAATCCATTCGATAAGCATAAGTTTAATATTCGTTCGCCATTGTCATTTATAAATTCCTCACCATACCTACCAAGGGCTCCATGCCACCTAATATGGTCTTTGCCTACTCTCCCGTTGAGATCTCCCATGATAATAGGGGTATCCTTGCAGTCATCTAGGGTTCGTTGCAACTCTTCGAAGAATATATCTTTATCTGGCTTTCGCGTGTTTTCATTTGGGCCATAAATAATATGTAATGTGAATATGTTGGCTCCTAATTTTAGTTTCAAGACAAGAATTCGGTCACTGATCGCTTTCCAGTCAATAACGTGGGGGCTCAAGTCAGCGTGGAAAATACAGCCTACTCCACTTCTGGCATGTTCTTGGTGGTTCACTCCAGAGTAAATATGGACATAGTCTCCTATCCTCTCCTCACCTGTACCCTTTCTGTTTCTGTTAGGCCCAGTATGTGGACGTTTGCCTTCTTTATTTCATCTATCAGTTCCGCTTCCTTTCCTTTAATTCCTTTCACATTCCATGTACCTATTGATATAATCCTTTTGTCGCGCTGGGTTTTACTCCAGAAATACTGATCGGCTCTACTACTTTTGTTTTGTTTCATTTATGTTTTCTCGGACAGACAGGCTATGAACCTGGCATATCCAAAGCCTGATAGAGGGGCTGCCTCCTCAAAGCTGCCAGGCCAGCTCTCCAGCTGCTTCACGGCTTCGATGTTAACCAGCCACTACTTACCTGAGACGGTGCTAATCACATTACACCCATTCAGGCTGCAGCGGGACTCCCTCCTCCTTTTTCAACCGGGCTTGGGACCGGCTTTGGCGGAGTTATTAATAAATAAATAAATAACAAATTGATTACAGTAGTTAAATAGACATCTCAATTAGAATTGACATTTTTTGCTTTATTATTTTAAAAAATGAACATTTATAATCTACCAAAAAGTAAAGAATTTATTGAATGTGAAAAACTTCTGTATTACTTCATTATGAAATTATGTAGCTTGCAGCAAGCCACCCCGTCCTACTTAATACATTTAGAAACCAAAATAGTTCCAATGTTTATAGAAACCTTAAAAATACAGCATAGTTATATTATAAAAGTTGAAAATATGACAAACAATAGGCTACCATATTTATTAAATAATGAAGTTGTTAAACAAAAGGTATACTGGATAAATTATTTAAGATAGATAGCTGAAAAACATAATATTGACAAAGACATTAAACTCGACAATAAAAATAAATGGGATTTAATCCTACAGGAATTTAGAAAATCGTTAACAGAAATTTACAGATTAAAATATGTACAAAAGGCTTCAGTTCCGGAAAAAAAGGTATCTGAATAAAAACTTTAATTATGATTATGGAAAACATTATCTTGATGATAATAAAATAAATTTTAATGGGGTTAAATGAACATTCAAAGTTAGATGTGAACTTCTTTATCTCAACTATAAAAGATTTTATTCAAATAGTAGTGTGATGTGTTCTTTGTGCAATAATAAAGAAACAGAAAGCACATTTCATTTCCTGGCTGCACGTCCGATTCTTTCTGAAATAAGAAAAAATTGATTTGGAAAGAATTCTCTAAAAGTTGATGATGTGATAAAATGTCTCAATGGTGATAACGGGTTGTTTACAATTTTTGTAAAATAGCATTTATTTATAAGTTAATACAGTTAGATGTTGAATAGAATCAGTGGGTGACCGACCTGTTTTGACTATTATACAGATCGGCTCCGGACTGACGGTCTAAAAGACCATAGTCCTACAAATGTTTTTTATATTTATAATATTTGTTTTGCTGTTGTAATATGCTTAAATAACTAAAAAATAGTCATCTATTTATCCATCTAATTAAACAAAGAAAAAAAAACTTTGAAACCCTCCTCAAACTTTGAAGGGTTACATTTGAAGATGCGTAGAATAAATAGAAAAAATCCGTTTTTCCGCCGTCCGTGGCATTTCTCCGTAACTACTGGACCAATTTTTTTGAAACTCGGCGCGAAAATACTACGGAAAGCAACGATTACATTAACACCTAGACGTTGTTATCAGCTGGTTAAGTTTGAAATGGCAGCCAATGAAAATTGATTTAATGAAGATATTTTTTAAGATATTGAAAAAAATTATGGGCTTTTTTTGAACCAAAAAACGCGAATTATTATAAAAACGAGGAAAAAATTGAAATTTACCCATAAATACGGCCGTAACTCAGTTAGTTATTTTTAAATATACATAAAATATGTATAGCGTTTTGGAATCAATAAAGCGTGATTACAAAAAAAAAAAAAAAAAAAAAAAAAAAAAAGATATAGCCAAAATTGGTTACTATAGAAGATCTTTTTTTTTCATAGAGAATTAATTAATTGCGCAATTCATTTAAATATAAATCTTTATTAGCTCATTAAAAATTAGAATATATTAACTGTAAATATTAAATGTACCTCTGTCTTAATATTGATATTATTAAAAATATAATTTAATTTAATTATAATTTCCTAAATTGGACCGATTGTAATATTCCTTAATAAAGAACTGTTTCTCTCAGAAAAAAAATTAATTATCAACGTAATTTTCGTTCATTTGTTTTCTCGTATAGATTTTAGATAATTGAAATTTAATTCCATTTTTTTTTTTTGTAAATACAGTATTATTTTATTGTTGTTTATTTTCCAAATTGACAATTATGTCTAGAATTTGTCTTATTTGTTTTTCCCCTTGTAATATAAAATTACTGTTAATATTTTTAAAATAATAGGTATAATTTTTAGTCTTTATTTTTCTTCTTTTTTTTTTTTTTTTTTTAGAGTTTTGTTTCTTTTCTATTTTTCTAAAATTAATTGCATTATGTTTAACAATGAATTCATCAACAAATCAAGTTTCAAAAAAGCATTCGAATCATTTAAAATTCCATCCAAATTTTGATTTTATTTTTAAAGACAACCATATTTTTCCAGCGTTGGTAATTTAGGGAAAAGTCGTCCAAGGGTGCAAGTTTGTTATCCTCACGGCGCCCTGACAAGAGGAATTCTTCAAAATTTATAAACATTTATTAAATCCTCCATCTCCAGAAAAAGGGATTGTTTTACTCTCTAAGAAACAAGACTCGTTATTATATAAGAAAAATACTAAGATATTTTATTTCTTGATATTCCAACATTATATAAGGTGCTAAAAATATTTTAAACAAAATTTTATTCAATTGTGTAAATATGATTATAATCGTACTTGTTCTGTTATAGCAATGCAGTTTTAATTATCAGTAAATACATTTTGTAAAAAAAAAAAGTATATTGAAGAATATATGGCATAAACAATCCAACTTACCTTTAAGAAAGAAGTAAAGTATTGGAAAACCTCAAGTCGCAGCAAAGGCAGAGAGGAGGTGGTCTTGGCCCGCCTGAGAATAGGGCACCAAGGTTAACACATGGACATTTAATATGTAAAGAGTTGCCCCCAAGATGTCAGCATTGTAGGGAAATCCTAACAATTACCCATGTGTTCGAGGAATGTCCCTTCTACACTAGACAACTGGACCAAAAGGGAATACCTCACAATGTCGCGGTTGCATTAGGAAACAATGGGAATAGAATTGACCAATTAATGTGCCTCCTTTCTGAAATGGACTTTTATAAGAGGATTTGAGGACTTACTTTATGTTTATTTATTACTATTTATCTTTATTATTATTTTTTTTTTCCTTGAATATTGTCTACTAATATAACTTGATATATGTTTATTTTTTACTAACGCTGTCGTATTTATTTTTATTATAGATTATTCTTATTCTTATTATCTGTTTTAATCAATTTTATTATTTAATACTGAAAAAAAAAAAAATAAAATAAAATAAAAAAGTTTGTCTTAATTAATTTTCTAAAATGAGCGTATCCGTCACTATTTATGAGTATTATTTGTAAATTATGTATTATCTGTACGTATGTATTCATGTATTATGGATGTATTACTTATTATGTATATGATTATTGTCTATTATTTGTTCATAATGTATTCGTTCATTTTGTATTATTATTTGTTTAGTGTATTATTTTTAGTGTATTATTATCATTTGTTATATTGGTTCATTATTTATTTTAATTAATATTATTATTTAATATTTCAACTAAAACCATAATTGTCTGTTTTTAAAAAACGTGTATCTTATAGTGAGTTAGGTATTATATATCTAAGTGTATCTTATAGTGAGTGTATCTGGCACTGATGACCAAGATGTTTTGTGCCAATAAATAAAACAAAAACCAAACCAACTTACCTATTGCTCAATAGAAAAATAGCAAACTTTATATATGTACACAGAATTAAATAATCACTGTTTGATAAATTGAGTTGATCGCATTGCGGAGATTCAAATAGGTCAGTAAAGTTGTGCTCAGTAAGGAACGGATTCCGAGAATGTTGGTATTCGTTAAACCGACTGATAGGCGTCCGAAATGTAGGCCGAAGCGTCGATGGGAGGATGGTGTTAAGGCTGATTTCGGGGGCTGGGGCTTGAACAGTGAACATTGGACGAGTCCGTGTAGATGGAATTTGGTGGTATCGGCATCGAACCTTCGGGTTCGGTAAACCTATTATTATTATTATTTGATAAATTTATGACCTAAGATAACAATGATAACAACACAATACCATGTTTGGAACTAAAACAAGAAACTACTCCACAACTTTTTATAAAACCACTTGTGCGAAACTTTAACAGTGTACTCATTGTTTGACCGCCCTCTTCTCCGTTTTCTTATTTATTTATTTTTTCACAAAATAAATCGAACAATATTTACTTACAATAAAAATAAAATCTGGCGCGCGGAGCACACGTCTTTCACTTACTTCGGTTGTTAAAATTAATTTAAGGACAATTAAATAAAGTTAAGAGTCGGAAAAACATTAAAGGATTCTATTCAGTTTTGTTCGAAACATATATTTGAGATTAAAAAATGTAACAGTAAGAAGTTTTTATGTCAAATAATTATTTACATTTTTGTTCTGTTCGTCACTTCGCATTTCCTTCCACAACTTTGTATCAAATATAACATTTTTCCTCATATCTTTAACTTTCCAGAGGTATATTATACATCTATCTATATCACTACTCTCATTGTTTTGGAGTTAGACCTACCACGGACACACACAGAACGTTTTGGACTTATAGGGCCCAAAATGTGTATTTAGAACTTTTTTTTTTTAAACATATTTTATTGAAATTTACAACTGTATATTATTATATATTAAGTAAATATGCTGATAAAAGATAGTGCACATGAAAAACATGAAGAGAAACTGCCTATTGCCAGCACTCTAGTAGTCAATCTAAACAAGAAGATTTCGAGGTCATCTTCTTTTCAGATGCCTCGGTGGATTATCAGGAATTGAAGGGGGAAGCAAGGATTGAAACTAGTGGATTAGAGTGGGAATAGAGTTTGTCATGGAAGGATTGATACCTGGTTCGGGCCAAATCAGCTACATACGGGACTTGGAGGTCATTATGAATGATTTTATTAGTGACAAAATAAGGAGCGTTGAGGATTTTACGAATGATTTTGGATTGTAAGGATTGGATACGGGAAGAATTTGATGGTCTAGTAGAGCCCCAAAGCTCAACTCCGTAGGTCCAGATAGGCCTTATGATTGTCATGTAGATGAGTCTTTTGTACTTAAGTGAAAGGTTAGAGCATCTGTCTAGTAAGTGTTGTAGTAGCCGAAAACGGCGTGCAGTTTCTTGTCGTTTCAGTCTTGTATGCAGATTCTATGTAAGGCGTTTGTCAAGCAGGAGTCCTTAATAGCGGATCTGATCCACAGGAATGAGCGGGATATCATCAAAGGACACTGTTGGGCAGGATGTCATAGTTTTTCTACGAAGACTAAAGGTAATTTGTTAGGATTTATTTTAATTCTCTAATTCTGACACCATACCTCCATGGTCACTGATGTGGGATTGGAGTGTTTGTGAGGCGATTGTAGGATCGTAATTAACCGATAACACGCAAGTGTCATCGGCATAGGTAGAAAGGAATGTGTTAGGATGAGCTGGGATATCAGCTGTATAGACTGTGTAAAGGATGGATTCTGGGATACTGCCTTGAGGAACACCAGCAGACCGGGTAAAAGAGATGAATAGGAATGATTGTGGTTTATTTCGAAGGATCTTTCGGTGAGGTAGGATTGGATGATTAGGAAGTATATTAAGAACTTGAATTCGAAATTTTCACGACGGCAATACATTATCTTATTATATATTTATTTATTAATCGGTAGGTGAAAGTAATTTTTGAAAAAAATATATATAATAAAAAGAATACTGACTATATTAATCTCTTATGTGTCATTAATGATGCACTGTAAACGAAAAAAAAAACTTTCCATCATAGAGGATATAATTAGTCGACCGTTGATAATTACTGGAAGGAATTAGTCCGGGAGGCGGTCAGTGAATGAAACAAATAAATTGTTTCAATTATTTATTACTGCCAACGTTTCGACCCCCATTGAGGGTCATTATCAGGGCTTATGGTGGGCGAAAGGGAAAACTATCGTAGATTCAGATATACATCGTCAGAAATCTATTTCAGAAATATTGGAGCTTGTTGAGGGACGAGAAGACAGAGTAAGTTACCCCTGGAGATTTGGCTACCGCAGGTTCGGAAACCCAAGGGACAGATTCTATGTTGCCTCGACAACTGTGTTCACTCCGGTCAGAGAATACATTTCTGGAACGCTCTGCCCCTGAATTATTATTCTCTTTTAAATCGTGCCGTTCCTTTGTTAATGTATATAATGAGGGAAATAGGGAAGGGACTGAAATCTCATTAATGAGGGGAGAAAAAATAAGAAAAAAAATGTTTTGAATACCTGGAATATATTTTGTTTTTGAGTGTGAATATGAAAATATTTCATTCATTACGCCCGAACATGATTCCATGGACTAATTAAAGCTTCATTTAAAAATGTCAATCTCATTAACAGTTACCGTTTCTTTACCAGAAATATTTTATATTAAATTACATATATGTTTAAGTACCCGGAAATGCTTTTTTTTTTTTTTTTCAAGAAACATCCATTTTTTTTTCGAATATCTTTAAAACCGTCCATACATACATCAGCAACTTTGTAACAATTTACACCAAACTCGGGGCGCCAGTGTCATTAAAATATTTGATTTATTATTATAGTAATGAGTAGTGCCAATCGGCATTTACTCTCCATGTATTTCTGTTAGCTAATTTACTTGATGTATTAACTAACACAGTTGTAAATTTCAATAAATGATTAAAAAAAAACAAAAAACATTATAGTACCGTTTCATTTCAACTCATTCCCACCCTAACCCACTAATTTTAATCTTTGATTCCTCTTAGAATACTGATAAACCTCCGAAGTTTTTGAAAAGATAGAAGAAGTTTTGTTTTTTAATTTTATACGTTTGTTTTAAAGAATCTCATATTTTACTTTCACTTACCTATATATGAAATATATAGTAAGGAAAGGTATTGCGATCGTGAAATTTTCGAATTCTAGTATTCAACGGAAATACACGTCTTAGGGTCCCCTGAGTCCAAATAACCAAGTCCCGCAAAAAGGTCTGTGTGTGGTAACTCCCTGGCGAAAACAAAAAACCCTATGAAACTGAAATTTCATATTTAAGACGACTATACACCCGAGATGTACAGAAACTTTTTCATCAAATTCTGCTGACCGGAAGATCTACTTTATACTATGCATTTAGCACTTTTTTACGATTTTCTCAAAAACGGCTCTAACGATTTTGATTAAACTCTATATATCGATATATAATTTGATGTACTTTTATATGATGTAGGTTATATACTGATTGAAATAGTCCGACAGGACTTATATGCCAATATTGAAATTTTCTTGCTCCAAAGTACTTTTAATTTTATGGATTTCAAAAAATTTGGAACATCTTATTAGCATTGATAAATTACGGGTAAATATGCAAGTTTTTGATAAAAAACTAAAGGAGGAAAGTGCAAACATATTTTGTTATGCAATTTTGGTGTTTTTTAGTAATATACCATTGGATAGCTAAAGCTTTTTTTAAAAATATTATCTAATTCACGCAATTTTAAAGGTTAATGGAGAACGATAAAAAACCGATAAAACTAACTGATTGTTGTAGATAAGAATGTAATAGATTATTTAATAAAATACATGTTTCTATTGATTCAAAATTATTATGTATTTAAAAATTCTTAAATTGATTTTAACAACGGAGGTAAGTGAAAGTCGTGTATTGTGCGCACCAGTTTTTTTTTCCTATTTACTCGGTGTCTTATGAATACTATTTTTTTTTTTTTTGAGTTATTTTAAAATTTCGATTAAACTTATGATCGACATTAGGTGCAGTACGAACAAGGCTTAAATGCTGATGTTTTAATTTTCTTCCTCTAAATTACCATTTATTGCAGTAGATTCGTAAAAAATAAACAAATCATCGTTTATCATTGATTTGACATTTGAATATATAGGTTGAACGAATTTGATGAAGGAAAGAGCAAACATTGTTTTGTTTGTTTTTTTTCAGAACATAAAAATAATTGTATAGATGTATAATATAGAGCTACAAAGCTAAAGATATTAGAAAAATGTTGTATTAAAAAAATTATGTTGTATCCAAAGGTGTGAAAGGTAATGTAAACTGACGAAAAGAGAATAAACTTAAGCGATTATTGTTAGATTAGTTAATCTGAAACCCATGTTTCCTTCTAAATTTAATTTTTTATGTTTTTAAAGTATAAGTTTATTTAAAACTTCTAATAAATTAATTTTGATAAAACAGGTAAACGAAAGTCGTGTTTTGCGCGTATCAGATACACGACATTAAATGTTATATTACATATTATATTATACATATTATATTAAATATTATATATTAACGACATTAAATGTTATATTAATTACTTTTTTCTATCAAAAAGTGTATCCTCCTATTGCTAGGTATGAGAAACCCATTTCTGTCAAGATCCGGAAGCCCCTTTTTTATACCTTAAAGCTTTCCGCCATTTTTAGCCGAGGTAATCCTCCATCTTGCTATTATAGGCACAAAAAGTGTTCCTTTAGAGAACCTTTTGTGGCTAGTAGAAACTACCGTTCAGCATTAAAATGGCGACCGTAGCTATATTTTTATTGGTATCAGGTCATTTTCGACAGATACTTTACAATTATAAGTTTCTATAAAACCTTGTTTATATATATATATATATATTGTTTGATCAGTTCTCGACTGTGGATAATTTAAGTTTTCTATTATTCTTAGGTTTCAGTCAATGACTAAGAACAATTTATACATATATATATATATATATATATATATTATATATATATATATAATATATTATATATATATATATTGTTGTTAGTTCCGACTGCTGGTAATTTATGTTATCTATGGGGCTCTTGAGGTTCAGTCAATACATATTTAATAAAAATTGTGTTCTGGAGTTACCTGCAGCATGATGGTTAGCATAACAGCCTTCTATGGCCAAGGTGCCAGGTTAAACCCCGCAGGTGGTCATACGATTTTTTAATAGGAGTAAAAATTCCTAAGTTATGCCGTGCTTAGGAGAGGACGTTAAAGGGTGGTTCCGAGCCTGTGTGATGTCAGCTACTCGTTATAGATACCTACCCTAATTAAACCTGGATAGGCAAAATTTAGGACGTCGTCCGATTAGCCACAGAAGCATAAAGGGACGTTATATAAACAAACAAATTGTGTTTAGGCTACGTTACGAGAAATTATTGTTGCTCCAAGAGTGGAAAAAAACCAACATAATAGTAAAATTTTTATACAATAATTAATTGACGGTATTGTTACAGAGACAGAAAATAGTTATGAACCAATTTAATAATGAATCGAATTCACAATGAATGGATTACAGTAGTTAAATAGACATCTCAATTAGAATTTAATTTTTTACGTTAAAAATGCATATAAAAAAAAAAAATACAAATTTACTTAAAATTTGAGGCAGTATAGTATCTTAATAGACCTGTGTGGATATTACAAACTTTGAAAGAACACTGAAAAAGATGCTAGATAAATGCTGAATGGTTCAGAGATAAAGGGAGGGCTTTCCCAAATTGCTGTGGTCCGAGTAATTTTTTTTTTTTTTTTTTGGTAAGAGCTTTATTACAGTATTATTATTATTGTTATTGATACACATTGTTAATATGTGTTTATTAAATTTGCATAACATGAGTTAAGGTTTTTGTTTATAGCGCGATTTTTATAAGTTTTAAAGATAATCATTTCGCCTATATTTCGTTTGAAAATTATATCAATAAAATAGTAGGTTTCTATTTCTCCCCAAAAAAAAGTTTATCTCAGTAAAACTTTAACGAGTCAACGTTACGGGGGGCCTTCCCCATCATCAGGACTCACTAAAATACATCAATAATTAATAACTAACATCAAGATACACTATTAAATATAATAACATAAAAACATTAACAACATTCACATAACAATGTTGCAAAAAAAAAAAAAAAATTTTACATTTACCTGAGTTGTCTAAAAGTTAAAAATCTATTTAAAAAAAAAATCGATCGATCGATCGAAGAATGTCCCTTCTACACAAGAAGATTGAACCAAAGGGGAATACCACTGAATGTCGCGGTTGCTTTAGGGAACGATATGAATAAAATTGACGAATTGATGTGCTTTCTTACTGAAATGGACTTTTACAAGCAGATTTGAAAATTTTATTTTACTATTATTATTTATTTTATTTTATAAACTAATTAATTTATTTTATTTTTATTTATTTGGAAACTTTATTTATATACATACACACACACACACACACACACACACACATATATATATATATATATATATATATATATATATATATATATATTTTAAATTTATTTATTATTATTTATTACTATCATTATTATTATTTTTATTTTATTTATTATTTATTTATTCATTTTATTTATTTAACCTGATATATATTTATCTTTTACTAATGCTGTTACATTTATTCTTACTAGTGATTATTCTTATAGTTAATTGTTTTCAACTATTTGTTTTTAAGTAAAATTATCGTTCATTACTTAACCTCAAATTGATTTCTAAAAATGAGTGTCTGGCACTGATGACCGAGATGTTTTGTGCCAATAAAATATAACAACCAACTTTTATTTTGTCTTTAAAAATAAAAATAATAACTAACAGTGAACAACAATCATCCCACCTCACATATTCTTTGGCCCCTTATGGATTAGGGTCATCCTATTTACTGTAAAGGTACACTGAATTATTATTTAAATAGTTCAACAATGCAAGTCTTACAATTTTAACTTTTCTATTGCATTTGCATAATGAGAACTTAGGTGTTTTGAATCTGTTTTATAATTTATTGTATTTTTTTATATTTTCGCTTATGTATATAGATTCTATTGTTTTTCCATCAAAACTATTTTTTTCTATTTCCAAAATTTTATGTTTTTCAAAATCAAAATCGTGGTTTAGTTACTGTGTTGTGCCAATGCTGTGGTGTTTATATTTTTACTACTATTGCTGTGCTGTTTTACTCTTGTTGTTTTCTTTTTTGAGGTTTCTCCTATGTATACCTTATCACAATCCAAACACTTTATTTTATATATAACGTTTAGTTCTTCATATGGTAAAATTGGATCTTTTATATTTGATAAATGATTACTTAGTGGGTTTTGGTTATATAGACCTAATTTTATGTGTGGCAAATCAAATTCAACTAGTGTTTTCTTAATTTCTTTAGATAGATGAGGTATGAATTGCATTTTAAGATATTGGTATATATTTTTATTTCTTCCAGTTGTCATTTCTATATCTATCGCATCATTAATAAAATCTATTTCTGTTTTTTTATTATTATTTTTATTCTTGTAAAAATCTGTTATAGTTTTTTGTTTAGGTTTTACTATTATTGTACTTTATGAAAAAAAAAAAAAAAAAACCTTCAAAGGAAATATGTAAATTTGTAATGATATCTTTTATATGTATTTAAAGTTTTAAAAAATGTAAATTTTAATTGAGATGCCTATTTATTTACTGTTTATCTATTCATTGTCCATTCTTAAATGTTTTCTGATTATTTTGTAAAATGTTAAAATTCTGTTGTTGTTTTTTTCCACTGTTAGGGTATGAATATGGGAACAAAAAATTCTCGAAACTTAGTCTAAACGAAATTGATTATTTATTTACTGAACTTCAAGACCCGTTAAAAAACTTATATGTGTACATTTATATATAAGTGTTTAAAAAAATAAGATTCTCAGGGAAACTAAAACACAGGAATAAAACCAAATGATTTCTACTCAGTTACAACGCCGCTCGGTTACAAATGCTGTCAGGAAAAAAAAATTCATTTGTTTAACAAATTAAAAAAAAAAAAAATGTTTAGGATGGGGTGCTGTCGCCCTCTTGATATAGACGTTTCTGGGGCTGGGGCGGGGAGAGAAAAAAATCTATTAAAGGGCTCTCAGTAAATTTGTCGAGGGTCGGAGGTTTTTAGGCGGGCCAGCACCCAGCAAAGATTAATAGTTCCCTTGTCTTAGCCCTCCCCTGTATAATTACTGCCCTTCTGTCATATCCATCTATAATATATATAATATATGGATTAATTTATCTATATCCAGAGCTAAGAGCAAAATATTCCATAGGGAATTAGAACTAAAAAACCTGTCACCAAAATTGGATTTCCTTTCTAAGGGTATCATGTTTACCGATCCGAGTAGGTGGCATGCAGGGTAAGATTAAATTAGACATATTAAAATAGCACATATTTTCTTCCAAATCTTTTTTATTTTCATTGATACACAAAATTGTTATAAGTGGTACCCAACGTATCGGGGCCTTTTCCCCATTTTCAAGACTAAAATTTAAAAAAACAAAAAACTTTTTGCTTTTTGTAACATTTTATTAAATAATTTTTGTTTTTCATAATATATATTTAAATTCAAATTACCTTTTTTTATCTGTACATACTAATATTCTATGGCACACAGCTGCGTCAGCATGTAAGGTTGACTATTGGCTCACTGTTTTTCCTTTGTAAACTTTGTACTTCAATATTGTTACATTGATCTAATTCCTAAGTCTGTTTTTATTTCTATTTCGATGTTATTACTTATTTTGTTCTTCACTATTTTATTGTTCTATTTTTCTTAATTTGTTATATTATTTATAATGTCCGCGTAATGAGTGCCTAGATCTTTGGTGTCTGTTTTATAATTAACTGTTTTATTGTTATTTTTGATTATGTGTATTGCTTCTAGTATTTTTCTATTTCTATTATTTTTTGCTGTATCTAGTATTTATATATTTTCAAAATTAAATTTATGTTGATATTGATATGCTGAATTTAAATATATAATATGAAAAAAAAAATTTAATAAAATGTAACTAAAAGCAAAATGTTTTTTAAAAAAAAATTTTGATCTTGAAAATGGGGAAAAGGCTCAGAAACGTTGACTACCACTTATGACAATTTTGCGTATCAATGAAAATAAAAAAGATTTGGAAGAAAAAATGTGGTATTTAATATGAATAAATAAGTAAATCTTCCACAAGTAATACGGATCTAAAAAAAATTAAATTAGACATGTTTCAATAACTGACCTTATTATTTAAATTAACATATTCCATTTATTTACACAAACATTATAGTTAAACTTGCCAAACAATATTAGAATAAAAGATTACCTTCTGATACTTAGTCGGCTGGCGGGGGTAGAAATTGTCCCAGGCGTCCATTCTAGACTCTTAGAACTCCAACTGCTCTCTCTGACCCCTAACGGACTTCTCCTCGATCTCTGATACTTCACTTTTCGTGGATGGAACTTGACTCTTGTGGTTGGAACTAGACTGCACTTTTTCGAATCCTCTTTCACATCGTCATTTCGGGCGGGACTGATATGGGAAGTGCCCCAAGCCGAGGGTCCTTTGTCCTAGGGTCTAGGAAGTTTCCCGAGGTTTTGCTGGGGGGCCACATGGAGGTAAACGCCTTTTGATGTTTTGCTGACAAAGGATTATTAATGTTTAATTGATTAATATTAAAATTATTTAATAATGAACTCCTCTCAGCATCCTCAATACATAAAAATACTTCCTGGCAACCTTCCATTTTCAAGTTCTCCAATTCCGCAGCACATCCTACGTTTCAGATATGTTTTCATTCATATTCTTCATCTACTCCCGCAACACTCATTCGCGGCCTTCAGACCTGTATATAACGCCCCATTGAACCGCAGCTTTCGAAAGCTTATCCGGTCCTCGTCCGTATGGAATGCTATCCCTTCATATATTCCTCACTCTGATATTCTTCCTACCTTTATATTCCATCTATTTAATCACTTCCTGTCTATCCGATTCCCAAATCTAAATAGATTCGAAAACTTCAATAAAAAGCAGTAATAACATAGAAACTATAATTTAAATATAATATTTTATTTGTGTTGCATTTGCACATTTGCTATATTGTTTTATCAAATATCCACCAATATTGTAAAGTTCTTTTAATTAAAATTTGTATTTAAGATTTTTATAAATGGATATATTATTTTTTTGTCTAGTTTTGTTATTAATTATTATAAGCTACCTTTTAATTTATTATAATAGTTCATTTTGTTTTTATTTCTATTATTATTATTTTTTTTTTTTTTTTGGTTTATTGTATACTAAGACACTAAAGTTTCTTTTTGTAAATTTTGTAATATTAATAATAAAGATACTCGTCCCAGAATAAATAAATAATTTATTATTTTTATTATTAAAAAAGCTCATAACTAGTGAATAAGAGTTGTTTTAGATGTACCAACAACTAAAACACATAGGTTTTTTTTTAATCAATAGATGAAACATCGAATTTGCACGCAACAATTCCTCACTTGAAATAAATGGTGTGTATTTAATGATGGAAGAAGTTTTGACCTAAGGAAGAGTATCAGGAGAAGTTGGTTAAGAGGTGAAATCATTAAAAACTCTAAATAACAGTAATAATAGGCTTAGCTAACCCGAATGTTCAATGCCGATACCCCCCCCCCCCAAATGTTGCCCACTCAGATCCATCCAATGATCACCGTTCAAGCCCCTGAGATCAGACTTAATGCAATCCACCCATCGACGACACGGCATATCTCTCCGAGGCAAACCAGGTGGTTCAGCGAATACCAACCTTTTCAGTATTTGTTCTTCTCTATGCCTAACAACGTTACACACCCATTTAAGTCGCCGCTATGCTAACTATTTAATTTTACTGACAAGGTACAAGCTCTGCTATTCCGCGTTGTGTAACCTTCTGAAATCTACATAGGCCTCATCTTTCTTTGGAGCAAATATCATACGAAGGCTATTATTCTCAAAAACCTTAAGGTTTATCCTTTAAAGTATAGAATCGGCGGAAGAGTAATAGTTTTGATAATTCTAACCTCTAAGTTTCTTGATAGAAGCCGTGAGCTAAGAAATTTAGAACTAAATAATAATAAGCATTTCCCGACTTTAACTGCGACTTTTATACTCTTGATTTCTATTTTTTTTTCTAGTTATCATAGAACTGGCGTATAAAGGTAAACGAAGCCAAATGTAAACATGTAACATACACTCTTAGACGAACATCCTGTCCACCAATTTATTTCAACTCATTACCAATTCCTCCACCAAATACAGACCAGAATCTTGGGTTACTATTAGACAAAAGATTAACATGGAACCCACATACAAGACTTAAAAGACAAGAACTCAGCGGACGATTCGGACAGTTATGCCGACCACTCAATAGAAAATCTGAACTCACAGATGACAACAAATTATTAATCTACAAGACAATACTGAAGCCTATCTGGACCTACGGACTTGAACTGTGGGGGACAGCTAAATGTTCGAACATCAAACGCATTCAATCCAATGTCCTCCGAACAATAGTAAATGCTCCTTATTATGTCACCAACTATACCTTGCACCACGACCTTAATGTTCCATTTATTTCAGAACTAATTCTATCCAAATTTTCCAAATTCCACCAGAACCTCATTCATCATCCTAATCCTCTAGCTCAATCCCTGTCCAGTTCCACTCATCCATACGTGGGGTCGCTAGAAGGTTGAAACGGCAGTGGCAGATTCTCCGGTCAATGTGATGTATGAATGACGTGTATATAGGTATGAGTGTTTTATAGACATTGTTACCATTTTATTGATTCATTATTATATAAATATTTTATTGTAATTGTATTGTTGTTTGAATATTGTATGAATGAAGCATGTATGTTATCTTTCACCGCTATTATTGATGTCCAAATTGGGACATATTGTAAAAATACTCAATAAAAAAATTGTTGAGTTATAGTACCTAAACACTTGCTATATTATTATACTCCTATCACCGGAAGAACTAGCATAATGTTAGAGGTAGATAAGCCCTAGTTTCTACCTCTAAATACTTGAATTTCTCGACATGTTCAAACGAATGACCTAATAAATCAATATCTCCAAGATATTCTCCGTTTCTAACTAACTTTTTTTTTCCAGAAACAATCCTTTATTGAGTAATATTACCAATATTATTATTATTATTAGCAATATTATCAGTCCAATTTAGGACATTTTTAATAGTGATAAAGTACAACATTAATACTACATTCACACGATATATACAATACATTAATTTATATAATCTTTTTTTTTTTTTTTTTTTTTATATGAGATATATTACAATTTGTTTCTATATGAACCCATAGTGATATATGAACCTATAGTGATATATGAACCCATTCACACAATATATACAATGATAAAGTCAAAAAAATAAAATATAATATATATACAAAATGAGAAAACAAACAACAACCTATAACTGAGATAAATACAAATAAATGATATATATAGAATTAAATAATAATAAATATAAAAACAAAACAAAACAAAACATTAACCTATAATTGAGATAAATAAATTTGCAAATAAACAAACATCATTCAAACAAACATAACTATATACAAAATATACAAGTGCTATAGAGGGACCCCAGACTGGGCTTTTCCTCCACTTGTGGAGGAAAAAGCGGAATCCAAAAGATCCTGGACCCTCGCTCTCAGCCGCGTCACTGGTGTGAATCAGTGGAGGCCGAACTAGGGCGCGATAATTTATATAATAATAATACAATATACATATATACAAAACAAAATCAATAAAAATATATACAAAAGTCACTCATACCAATATATAATTCTCAAGCATACAGCACGTAAGAGGAGAATCTAGCCAATGCTAGAACTCCAATATACATGTTACAAGAGGTCTCGAGACCACTGCCGTTTCAGCTTTCTAGGAGGATGTTAAGGATGTGTGGAGCTGGATAAGGATTGAGCTAGGGGATTAGGGTAATGGATAAGGTTCTGATGGAATTTAGAGAATTTTAATGGTATAAGGTCTAAAATAAGTGGAATGTTTAGGTCGCGGTGTAAGGTATGGTTGGATACATAATAAGGAGCATTAACTATTGTTCGGAGGACTTCAGATTGGAAGGATTGAATGCGTTTGATATTAGAAAATTTGGCTGTCCCCCACAGTTCAAGTCCGTAGGTCCCAGATAGGTTTCAGTACTGTATTAATAACCAACTAATCATATTGTTTGTTTGTAGTTTATTTATTTAACGTCACTTTATGCTACTATGGCTAATCGGACGATGCTACAGTGGGAGTCCTAAATTTTGCCTATCCAGGTTTTATTAGGATAGGGATCTTTAACGAGTACCTGACATCGCACAGGCTCGGGACCACCTTTTAGCATCACCTGCTCTCCTTAAATCCTTTCCCAGTTCCCCCAACCTTTTCCTAAACAATACTCCTATCTCTTTTCATTCATCTGTCAAGAACTTAGGTATTACTCTTGATCAAACTCTCTCTTGGAAACCGCACATCTCCCAAATATCCCGCCGAACCATAACAACCCTAAAGCAATTCCGTCGCCTCCATCACCTCCTACCATTCAATATTCGTAAACTCCTTGTTTCTTCCCTTGTCTTTCCCCACTTTGACTACGGATGCGAGGTGTACAGCGGACTTTCAGGTGAGCTCGAAGCAAAACTTAAGCGTATTATGAACTGTGCAATACGGTTTGTATTCGGAATCACCAGAGACACGCATATAACCCAGTATTACACCGAGTTAAGGTGGCTTTATCCTCGTTATAGATGCCAGTATTTCCTAGCCTCCTTCCTCTACCAGGTTATCAGAACTCATCGTCCCAGCTACATCTTCCAATCCCTTCAATTTAAATCATCAATTCAGTCCCGTTCTACTAGATCCCGTCTTTCTGACCTCTACCCTCCTCCTCACCGTACTGCTGCCTTTGACAAGTCCTTTCTAGCCAAAGCAACCACTCTTTGGAATTCTATTCCTCCTGAGATCCGTCATGCAAGTACTGCTTCCTCCTTCAAATCGCTACTTTTCAACCACCTTCTCCTTACCCAGTCAAACAGACAATAACTTATAACTGCAGATGCTATAAATACCAATTATTATTATTATTATTATTTTTTTTGTGTGTTTGTATTACTCAAATTATCATTGATGAACCAGCTATTTCTGTTTTTTTTTTTTTTTTTTTCTTATTCCGAAAGTCTGACTTGTAAAGATGTACATATATTACTACCTTAATTATTTTTTAGTTTAGTATTTTGTTATTCTAAATCATGACCACACTGTTCCGGTCATCAATTATGTATTTTATTTTATTCTTAAGGGACTTTAGTCCCAGGATAATAAAGAAGTTTTTTCATTTCATTTCACCTTTTAACGTCCCATCCGAAGGACGGCGTAACTAAGGATTTTTTATTCCCATTATAAAATCCTAGGACCACCTGCGGGTTTGAATCCGTGCAACTAATCATATATTTTGTTTTATCCGTATTTATTTCAAGCCCTGTCTCTTTATCGGTTTTCATTAACGTACTTGTATAGTTTCCGCGTCTTCTCCAAGTAGTACCAGATCATCGGCTGGAATTTTACCAGCCAGATTTAAACTTCTATCGGCAGACCGAAACGTCGGCACACAAATAAAATAAGTGTTACTTTTAAGTGTGTATTTATTTTAGATAACCACGACTAGAGTTTATACAAAAACCGACATTTTAGAATACCGGCTTTTGAATAGTAATTTTTTCCAGAAAACCGGTTTTAACCGGTTTCGAATTTGTATAAAAAAATTTTTACTCGAATATTTTGTAATTCGAACAAAAAATTCAAACCGAAAATTTAGAGTGATTTAAATCAGTTTTTGACTGAAATTATTTACTGTTCAATTTTATTGACAGTAAAATTTTTCTATGCAATTTAGTAGAACAAAGAAATAATAGTTGACCAGGATTAAATAACTTTCAAAACAACTATTCGTTGTTTAGGCACATCTTTCACTGTAAGGATGTAAATATTTTTATGGTAGTATAACGAGGTATTCAGCTAAGGGTTCGAATAAATAAAAACAATTAGAAAATATATAACTGTGTATTATATAATGTAAATTATAATCGAAGTCGAAAGACAAGTGTAAATAAAGTTTATACATACATTCTTATTAAAATCAATTTTAGTTTTAAAGACAATTAAGCAAAGGCCCGAGTATTTTCTATTCAGAAAAATTTAAATATTCACAAAGTTAAATATTCTATTTATTTTATTGTTTAATGAAATATGATTTCAGAAAACAGAGGACGCCTATCTATTTAGCTGTGTCCTTAGTTTATTTACTAAATTCCCCGAATTAGAAAATACTCTCCTACTTTCAACCGAACTAGGCTTAATCGTTTTTAAAGCCTGATTTTAAAATTGTATACTTTTATAATATTAAAATATGTTACCTACTTACATTTTGTATAATATCATCTATATCTAATATAGATGATATGGAAATGAACACTGAATCTATTAACTGTATATAAAGAAGCCAGAAGCAAAACTAATATAGAATCTAAATTAATTCATCCAATAGATAAAACACACCGTTTCTTGAAATCATATCCGACCAATATGAATCCAAGAACCAAACCGCTTGCAACAGTGTTTTCATCAATCTGGTACATTTGGCTACATTTGCCATTTAATTTTTTTTTTTTTTCAAGTGTTATTCATACATTGAAAACCGATATTTCCTACTAAAAAACCGGTTTTCGTATTTCACAATTTTGTCCAAAAAAACGGTTTTTAAAACCGACAAACCCTAACCACAACCACCTTCCTCATAAAATATTCTCAACGGTCAACTTAACTCCATTATTATAATTTACTTGATGATCCGTATTGAACGCATTATATGCTATATACGCAATTTATTGCTTTTACATACATACATTTATTGCTAATTACAACCAGTGAACTCTCGTTAACTGATATTATTAAATAAAATCACTACACTCTCTGCACTACACACGCGCTGCAAGGCGAGGTAAGAGGTAGGTGAATTGTTCACACTATGACAACTCTCACAATTAAGACCAGAGACTCACAAAGCTGAGGTCAACATACTGGGCAATCACTGCCTCCTGACGACAGGTAACCAAAAATGGTGTGCCGTTTCCTGTTGGAGGACATTGTGAGGAATGAAATAGTTTCCTTCCGCTGCGGGCAGATCCGGGTGTGAGAGGCTGGTGCCCGCATCTCAGATGCAAACTAATGCGTTTGGTACATGTTGCGACACTTTATTATTTCCTTCACCTCTAATCATATTCTTAATCGGGTCATTATATTGTTAGGAAACAATAAAGAAAATGTTTGGATCGTCAAGGCCTCTTAGATTCTGTAACTATAGTGATTCTCAGTGTTTTAAATCAAACGACTGTTCAAGAGGTTAAAAAATAAGGACCATGTCCCCTAAGAAAAAAGATCTGTTGCAGACAACACACGACTCGTGCTTACCTCGGTTATTAAAACCATTTTTTTATTTTTTTTTTTTTATTGAAATTTACAACTGTATCAGTAAATACATCAAGTAAATTAGTTGATAATATATATATATATTGCAGATAACATATATGAAAAGACATGAAGAGAATACGCCCATTGGCAGCACTCCACTAGGTAATCTAAACTAGAAGGTCTCGATGGCATCTTTTTTTCAGACACTTCGGAGGATTTCAGGAATGGAAGAGGAAGCAAGGATTGAATACGGGAATAATTTGATGGTTGATTCCCAAATCTCAACTCCGTACGTCCAGAACAGGCCTTTTGATGGTAATATCGATGAGCCTTCTGTAGTTAAGTGGAAGGTTAGAGCGTCTTTGCAGTAAGTGTTGAAGTAAGCGAAAGCGGCGGGCAGTTTCTTGTCGTTTCAGTCTTGTGGGCGGATTCCATGTTAGCCGTTTGTCAAGCAGGAGCCCTAGATAGCGAATCTGTTCAACCGGGACAAGTGGGATATTATTAAAGGTCATTGTTGGGCAGGAATTCATAGGTTTTCGATGAAGGGTAAAGGTGATTTGGTGGGAATCGATTATGATTCTCCATTTCTGGCAATAGTAGGATCATTATTAACTGATAACACACAAGTGTCATCATCATAGGTGAAATGGAAGGTGTTAGGATAGGTTGGGATGTCAGCTGTATAGACTATGTAAAGAATGGGACCTAGGATACTGCCTTGAGCATCATCAGCAGACTGAGTAAACAGGAATAAATAGGAACTATTGTGGTTTATTTTGAATGATCATTCAGAGTGCCAGGACTGTACAATGAGGTAGTATGTAGGAGGGAGGAATTTACGGAGTTTGTAAAGCAGTCCTGGGTGCCAGACGCTTTAACTTTCGTCCAGAATATAACGCACTTCCGTAAGACGGATAGGCGACTCTCTATGAAAGGGCGGCGAAGAAATAATGCCCTGCCCGAGAAATTGGCATAAGAAGGCGCCAGTCGATATACAGGTACTTGCAGCTAGTTTGTTCCAACGGTACTGGCTTGAGGGTGGTGGGGGCATTCTTATCTGATTAATCCTTCAATAGTACTACATATGTAAACCAAAAAATAAAATATTTTCCTCGTTTCGAGACTATTTTTAATACAGGCAAAAAAATAAATACATAAAATAATGTTTAGGCTAAATCATTTAGTTTATCGAATTCATTCATCTTGCATATTTTGCCGTTTTTTATCAATACTAATAAGATGATATGGCTATTTTTTTGGAACATGGAAAATTTAATGTTCTTTAAGAAAAATCGTTATTTAAGCCCTGTCAGAATATTTCAATCAGAATCAACCCTACATGATATTAAAGCTAATTAAATTTTATAACATTAAATTTCTGTTTTAGTGGATTTTTTTTAACTATACTTGTCACATACTCACACACAGACTTTTTTGCGAGATTTGGTCATAGAGACATAGGAGACGCTAAAATGTATAATACCAGTGAAAACTCGAAAATGTTGACTATCGTAATACTGTCTCTTACTGTGCATTTAAAATATAGGTAAGACAAAGTAAAGATATTGCCATGTTTATTTCCTCGATATAAATCAATCACACAGTAAGGTAGACAAACGCCTCACATGGATACTAGACTGAAACGACAGGAAACTGCTCGTAGATACCGATTACTACAACACTTACTCGACAAACGCTAAAAACTTTCTATTTACTACAAAAACTCATTTATATAACCATTATAAGGCCTATTTGGACCTACGGCATCCAATCCCTGCAATCCAAGATCCTTCGAAAAATCCTTAATGCTCCGTACTTTGCTACAAAAAAATTATCCATAAAGACCTAAATATCCCATAGTTAAAGACTTAGTCCGATCCAGATATACATCCATCCACTCCAAACTTCTTGCCCTCGCAAACCCGCTTATCCGTGACCTCTCCTCAACATCTATTCCCGACAATCCACCGAGGCGACTTAAAAGAAGATGGCCAAGAGACCTCTTACCATAAATTGGACATTTGAGCTCGACCATTGGGTAGTTTCTTCACAGGACGATCATGTGTCGTAATCTCAAATCAATCCAATTTACTTGTATATTGAATCAATACAGTTGTAAATTTCTTTAAATAAATAAATAAATTATATATACAAAATATATAAAACTGAAATTCGAAAATTTTCACGATCGCAATATTTTCCCTTATTATTTATTTCATATATAGGCATGTGAAAGCAATTGTCATTGAAATTAGTTCAGAACTAGCAGAGATATAGCGTTTTGAAATTAGCCGTGGTGATATGTCATTTTCCTTTGAATTATTTATTTCTTTTCATAAAATTAATTTCCTGTAAATAGTTAAACATTAAGATAGTTATTTTGGAAGTAATAAACCATTGTGCAATCATAAGAATCACATTTAAATTTAATTTTAGAGTAAAATTCCGACCCATCGCTCAAGCTTCGATCACTAACTTTTATACGTACGAAGAAGAAAAGTTTCTTCAGACTTAAAAAATAGTTAATTAATTTTTGAAAGCTGAGCTCCCGTCGCAGAGGATTTAATATTCCAGTAAGGGCCTAGGAAGAAGGTTGGTTGACCGGCAGCCGGTGCTCAGGTAAGGCACAACTTGACTCTTCCACGCATACATTACAACTTAACCCTGACCTGGGAATTAATTTTCAACTACCCCCGCTGACTGCCAAACAGTTTCGCCCCTTCCTTAAATCCAGATAGTTCTACTGACCATGCATAAAAATTATCTATCTGAATCTCAAATTATAAACTGCGTTTTAGAAGGAAGTGTTCCAACTGAACTTGTGATTTAAGGATAACAAATCTAACTTCCACAATTTTTTTGTTAAGACTAGTAACTCTATTATGCTTCGCTAGATATAGAGCTATTATGCTCTAGATGCAGATTAAATGTGGTGTCATTTGCCTTAAAAAAATGCAATGTTTGACTGATTTAGAGTTTATCGCAGGATCAATAAATCGTGAGGCGATTTTATATTAAAAAATCTGGTGCGGGCTACACACGACTTTCACTTACCACCGTTTTAAAAATCGATTAAAAAATGTTCACATACAGTTAGAGATAAAAATATGTGAAGCTATTAAAAGTTTATTAAATGGAGATTATATAGAAACATGAAAAAATGGATTGTATTATTATCTAAAATAATCAGTTAGTTCTATCGGCTTTTTATCACTATTTATTAACTTTTACAAGCTTTTGTACAAGATATTTTTTCGAATTTTTTTAGCTTTCCAACGGTATACTATACTCGTACATGTATATTACTCTTCGTATGTTCACATACAAAAAATTGCATTAAAAAAAATTATTTTTTGAGTTTTCTCCTTCAGTTGGTTATCGAATTTGTCCAAGCGGCCACGTTCACATCCGTAAAGAACCGTTGGAAGAATAATAAATTTATAAATTCTAACCTTTAAGTTTTTAGACAGAAGCCGCGAGCTAAATAATTTAGCACCTGAATTGCATTTTCCGCCTTTAACCAGGACTTTATTTCTTCCTGGATTTCATTTTTTCTTGTTATCATTGTAACTAAATACTTGAATTTCTGGATGTATTCAAAAATATACCCTGATATATCAGTATCACCAAGATCGCCACCGTTTCTGCAACTAATCATATACTCGTATTTCCTCTTCTCGGTATTTTATTCGAGTCCTATTTCTTTACCGGTTTTTTTTTAACACACTTGTATTTAGTTGAATGGTTTCCGCGTCTTCACTTAGTAGTACCGAATCATCGGCATACCCCTAAACCGGAATCTTATCCCCTATATTTAAACCTTGCTCGGTACACGTCACCTTTCCTATGACACATTTTAAAGCTGTATTAAATAATACAGGTGAAAATGTTACATGGTTGAATAGTATAAAATTGTTACTTTCAATAATCGTTTAAACCTTTATCTCATGAGACAAATTAAAAAAGTTGAAGATATACGCGAGGAATTAAGATCCTTGGCACTCGAAACCATAACTGAGCGTTATCCCAGTCCTCCCTGACTCCATGTCTACACCGATGGTTCAGCGAAACATGCAAATTACAATGGAGGAGCAGGCGTGTACTCGCATCTATTTCAAATCTCGAAGCCGGTAGGAAGATGGTCTACAAATTTGATTGCAAAATTCGTGTTATATTACTAGCTTTGCAATCTTTCACAAATATAGATGCAAAGACAATTGTATTGTTTGTGGATTCACAGGCGGCCATCATTGCAGCTACGCAGCCTAATTCTTCTCAAAAAAATAACGCAGTGAACTGCCAATTAAAAATTGAACTACTGCTTCAACAAAGTAGGCAGGTGGTTTTCCAATGGGTACCCGGCCAATGTGGAATCCATGGGAATGAAGTAGCCGACAAGCTTGCAAAAGAAGGTGTAGCTTCGGAACAGTTGGGCATTCGAATTTCCTATCGTAGAGCTAGAGATGGGGGAGCCCGTAGCTGAGTGGCTAGCGCGCTAGTCTCTCAAGCTACAGGTTCTGAGTTCGAATCCCAGTCCTGGCGGGGCTTTTATAAGGATATAAAAAAATGGGGATTCACTCACTACTTCTCCCCTGGGTATGTGAGACCCGTCAGCCAAAGGGTGGCCACTCACAAAACTAGTCGTAGGGAGTGATGACCCTACACTAAAAATAGCATCATGAAACGTAAGTGTAAACTCGCAGGAGTTGTGAAAGAAAGAAAGAAGAGCTAGAGATGAAGTTAAGAGGGTATATCATGCTCTACTAACGGATTCCCAAAGGCTCAGTTCGATCAACAAGCACTGGGCCAAACTCCTTATAGAAGAAGAACGGATACCATTAGATTTGAAGAGGAAGGATGCTATTGCACAGTTCCGAATTATTACTGGCCATGACTACCACACGAAACTCTTGCAACGGATCGGAGTGGTAGAGTCTTTACTATGCTGCCTTTGTCATGAAAATTGTGTAATGGATGCAGCGCAGAGGTGAAACTCCATCCAAATCGGAGTGGTACTGGGCTGCCAGATCCCTTATGGTGGATATCGAAATGGGAAGGAATAATAAAAAAAAAAAAAAAAAAAAGGGTTATTTTTATTTTATTTAAGATAACATTTTTTTTTTCGAAAATCCTTAACCTTCCAACAGTATATTTTACATCAACATTACAATTTTTTGTTCAGGAAAAAAATGTACATAAAAAAAACTTTTGTTCTTTTCTCCTTTACTTGGTAATCCAATTAGTTCCACATGTATTTTTAGTCGTTTATTATCAACCCTAATGAAATTATATGGTAATTTTATTAACAATCTACAAAATTAAAGATTCCTTAGAGGAAAAAATTGGCATTTAAGCCTGGTCAGACTAGTTTTGTAAGAATGGGACCTACATCATAATAAAGCATATTAAATTATACATAGACAGAGCGAGTTTAATCAAAATTGTCACAACCGTATTGGGGAAAATCTACAATATTGCTATTCTGGTTAGTGCATTTTGATGAGAACGTTGGTGTGTTCTCAGGCACATACGATTCTAAAATAAGAAATTTTAGTTTCATACAAAATATTGTTTTCGAGACTTACCACACACTGAAAAACCTTTTTGGAGGACTTGGTCATTTGGACTCAGAGGATCATAAACGTTTATTTTTAGTGAAAAAAACTGGAATATTTTCAAGATCTTCCCTTATTTTATCTCTCTCTCTCTCCTCTCTCTCTCTCTCTCTCTCTCTCACTCTCTCTCTCTCTCTCTCTCTCTCTCTCTCTCTCTCTCTCTCACTCTCTCTCTCTCTCTCTCTCTCTCTCTCTCTATATATATATATATATATATATATATATATATATATATATATATATATATATATACATATATATATATATAATATATAATATATATAAATATATATCATCTATAGGCAAATGAAAGTACAAATAATTAAAAATTTTATTAGCTAACAACAAGGCTTTTATTGTGATGACTAATAGAACTTATTAAGCCTATTAATCATGCTTTACCGAACTTTTTATCCTTGAATACGTAGAGATTCATACCGCAGCTGAGAGAAATAAAAAAAGTAAGTTTGAAAAAGTTTTTTAATAAAGAAGTTATGAAATAAGCAACTAAGTTTTCTACCTATCGAGTTAGATACAACCCTCAGTTTATATGGCGGAAACATTACAGCCACAATAGTTTTATAACTAAGGCAAATTATAAGTTCTTTAGTATCAGAGTTTTTTTTTTCTTTTTTTAACGTAACTCTTTTATCTTCCAGTAAATAAACACTAAAATTATAAATAATTTAACAAATATGAAATCCTTTCAGTCGAAAATCTTTCGCAAAATAGCCGCTGCTCCATACTATGTAACTAACCATTCCCTACATCAAGCCTTTATTATTTCATATTAAAATTTACAAATGCCATTATATAAAAAGGTTATAACGGCATTACTTTTATAGTATATTTTTAAAAATATATGTAGTGGTGTTCAAGTAATGGCTAGATTTTCCATTTGTATGTCTGCACAACTCCTGCTTATACCAATGAAGCGTTGGGAGAGAAGCACTGGGACGTGTTTTTCTCTCCAGGAGGCTCGTAGTTCCCCAAGCTGGTTTTAATAGTTTTTAGTATGTAGCGGATGCTACTACTACACTATAGCAGCGGGTTCACACGCTCACTCAAAGGTAGCGGTGCCTACTCTACAGTCAACTATAGGAAAAATATGATTAAAAAAAAATATATATATTAAAATGTAGGTGAAATATGTCCAAGGGATTGATAAAGTATGCTGTGTTATGTAAGCAACCTGATGTATTTGGGAAGTATTGCCAAATAAATAAAGCATTTCTCTCTAATAATTGTTACTTGGTAAATTACCAACAATCATTTTTAATATTGTCTCCCGTGACCACGCTATGCCGAGCTGAAGTGGCTCCTTCTTACTATACGCAGACAGTACATCCTTGGTTCATTTATCTACCAAACTATAAAATCCCAGCATCCTTCCTATACTTACAGACTCATTTCATTTAAATCCTCAGTCCAATTGCTTGAAACAAGATCTCGCCATTCTGACCTTTATATTCCACAGAACTAAAGCCTTCGATCGTTTCTTTCTTGCCCGTTCCATTGCATTCTGGAATTCCATTTCTTCCAATATACGTCATGCTTCTTCCTTATCCACATTCAAATATCGCCTTTTCCAACACCTATTATGCCAAACTTACGCTTGTTGATATTTCATTTTAAATTAGATTTTTCATTAAAAATGAATCATTATAATGACTGAATATCTTATTTAATCTGAATATTTTACATTACCTTGATTACCTTTTTTATTTAATGTATATATATATATATATATATATATATATATATATATATATATATATATATATATATATATATTATTTACTTTACACTATTTCTTTTCTCTTGTATTGGGTTGTGTCACATAAAATGTCCGTTTTCAAGGTAAAGGATTTTTATTAAAAATACGATATGAATACAAGATAATTTTATTCGAAGTATTTACCTTCTTTTTGTACACATTTTTCCCAAGGTGACACCAACTTTTTTATCCCCGAACTGAAAAATTCTTGATCATCATTTTCAAAAAGTTTTCCTTTGACGAAGTTGTCTAAATTCCTGAACAGGTGGTAATCTGTTGGAGACAAGTCGGGAGAATATGGTGGGTGCGGAAGAACTTTGTAGCCCAGTTCTTTCAATTTTTGCATGGCATGTTTTGAAACATGGGGTCTTGCTGCCGCTAAGTGAGATCATGAGGTACCCATGTATCCAGCTTTTTTACTTTCCCAATACACTTTAAATGTCTGGACACGGTGGATGCACTTGCATTTAGTTGTGCTAAGAGTCTTTTTACTGTTTGGTAGGGGTTTCCTTCTACTGTATGTTTGAAGACATCGTTGTCTATTACGGACGGAGGTTTTCCTCGGGGCAAGTTTTCCATGTCGGTATCCCCAGCTGAAAACTTAGCAAACCAACGGCGAATGGTCCGTTCATTAACACTCCCTTCCCCAAACGCAAATATTTCTAGCGGCCTCAGCTATAATATTTATAATTGAAAGGTAGAGGATTAGTAACTGTTTACTTTAAATATGTAAACATTCGGAAAAAAACAACAGAGACCTGCAAAATCCTTTATGTATTTCAGAAACTATAAAAACGGACATTTTATGTGAAACAACCCAATACTTAACCCTGTGTATGTACGTATATACATTTATATAAATTTATTTCTCTACCTCTTTTACCTATGTAAATTATTGAATTTATATAATGTTTTCTGGCCAGATGTGCTATCTTTATTTGTAAATTTCTTGTTATTCTTAAGGGACTAAGTCCCAGAATAAATTTTTTTTTTATAAAATAAAATCTATTTTTTCTATTCTGTTTTATGTATCATTATGTGTACTACTGTTTTACTATAATAAATAAACCATACGAGTTATATTGACCAAGGGTCCAGAACCTAGACAGGAGAGAAGTCCGCAATTGTAAACCTGACGTTATTACTACCTTAGTAATTAGTCTTAATAATCTGCTTATTACTCTGCTTCTACCAGGTGCGTTCTCCTGAGGCCTGAATATCTATGCCATAGTATACCTAACTATTGTCCTTTGTTTCTTATCATTGGAATAACGTTCTCCTCTCATTCCTTCTCTTCCACATTCAAAGGAACGTGCTTGGCTTCTACCCATGCACACCTATGAGGTGTCCTCTCCTTTACTGAGAGCTTCTACCTCTCAGGGAATTCCGTCCTAGTGCCAGACAGGTCCTCTCTGTTCGTTGGTAGGACTAGTAAGGCTCGTCCTTGGTGTACTCCGGCATCCGCCGACCTCCTTCTGTACTCTCTGGGTGAATACGAACTGACAGGCCTTCTGCGACCCTCTTAATATTAATAATCTCGAGAAGCATATCTGTGTTCAATTTCATAAGATATTTATTTCATTTTATTGGAAATTATATTTTGTTTAATCTGTCTTTCAGTTTTATTTATTTATTTTGTCTACGAATAAGCTATGGATGAACTGATTAATAGCTGTTTATTATTCGTAAGAGTAATATGAAGTATTCTAATAGACATGTAGATAGAAGAGACTGGAAAAGAAGGGATTTGAATGAGAAAAGAGAAAAAGTACGATGGATATGGAGAGAAATGGAATTCCAGAGGGGGTTGGAACAGGCTAAAATGATCGATCGATTTTTTTAGTTCTCCGCGAAGGGTTTTACTTAATAAAAAAATGATAACACATTTTTAATACTAAATAAGTTAAAAAAATCTTGAAACTACCTCCTGATTAAACATAAGTTAATGATCAAAATAAGCTTACAGTACCAAAACATTTGTATTTAAAAAAAAAGCATTAACTAATGTATATAGGCCTACCGTTATTGATTCTGTGTAATTTGAACAAGAAGTGATGAGACAGTCGAGGTGTTGATAAAAAAATAATAATATGAATGTACCATGTACAATAATAGCTGGTTTTATTATTATAAAATTTATACTATTCCTAAGAATATTATGATTTCGTGATTACACTTGAAGCTAACTCACTGCCATATTGTAGGCTATTATAATTTTAATTTTTTTTTTTAACCTAATATAAATATGTTCATTTATTCTCGTATTTTCGTAACATTAAACATTATTTGCTAAAGATGAATAATGAGAGCTAAAAATAGCAAAGTTATCCCGTAAAGTATCCCGAGTATTCTGTTAAGGCTGCCTCTAATTAATGGTGCGATAAAGTGGGAGTTGCGAAACATGAAGCTCGATAAGTTTTAGTGTGGCTCGAATGTAATTATTTTAAGGAGTTTAAAATTAGAAATATGTTACCGGATTCTTCTGATTTTTATATTTCTATTCAAAATGATCCGATGAACAATGAATTCAAAATTCTGTTGTTTTTTGGATCGGTACTTTCATTTAAATATCAATGTCAAATATTCATTCATTCAAACTGAATTCAATGTCAGAATTCGAACCCAAAAACTATTAAATAGGAATATTATACATAAACATATAGGAACATGTTAAAAATGGCTTACATACCTTGCCTCTTCCATTTTTCAGCTGTTTTAATGTTTGTAGCTTAAGTCCCTGTAACATTTGTTTTTGCCCTATATGCTTCTTGATCAGCTGCTATGTTTCCTGCAATAACACAATTTTAAATTTGCTTAATTTGCAATGAGAATAATTTACTTAGGTAATTATTAAATTTTATTTGGTGAAACTAAAAATAATATAAGAACATTTAAGTGAGAAGTAAACAGTTAAGAGGAAAGCAATACAATTCCGTTAAAGAATGCAAAAGGTAGCAATGGAATCGTACTTACAGACAAGGAAAAGATCCTTAGCAGTTGAAGCAATATTTAAGAGCAATTCTCTGAATACCCAGAAACAGAACATTGGCAAGAACCAGAGCTCAATATTCAAGAAAGCCTTGAAGTTATAGAGGAGGGGGAATAGAAAATTTAATCCGTAAGCTAAAAGAAGTAAAGCATGAAGAAGGGATTTAATTGAACCAAAATATTTGAAATATTTTGATCAAGAACTTCTTAAAACCCTTCAATCATTGTTCCAAGAAGTATATGACAGGAAACGAATTCCCAGAGACTTTAAATCCTCTTGATTAAAAAAAAAAAAGATTCACGGCAGGCTGCAAAAATTATAGACAATTAATTTGCTTTTAAGTTAATAGCTTTATACCTCTATTTTAAATAGGATACTCCGGCGGATTTGAAATAGCAGCTAGAAATCGAACAGGCTGATTTTTGTTCAACAGAAAGGCTCAGTACCATATCATCAGAAATATTGCTGAAAACGCTATAGAGATTAAAATCTGTATCTTGCATTCCTTTACCTAAAGGCATCATTCGATGCGGTTCCAAGAAAAGAAATTTGGAATGTACAAACAGCTAAGAGCCTTCTTCTTCTTCCCCGATCTTAACTCAAATGGTGATGACCGGGAGTAGAATTTAGATCTCGACGGTCTTCTTGAGACCTTCCACTTTGGTCCATTCAGTACAAACCCTACTGCCCCAAGATCTGCTTCCTGATGTTTTCGAGCTGAGGGCACGTCTGCAGGATGTGCTACGCTGCCTTGTCTTCAGTTCTACATCCACAGAGAGAGCTTTCCACAATGCCAAACTTTTTATAGAGATGTGCCCTCACTTGTTATGGCCCATTCTGAGCCTAAAGAGTACATTCTGCTCACTTTGTAACAGGCGTTTTATGGGTCGAGATTTGGGTGCAGGTCGTACCATTTTGTATTTTCTGTAGTCCTGTTTATTGCTATCGCCTCCAGGAGGGTCTGGATGGAGTTAGGTGTGTGGGAATGCTACTTCTTCTTTTCCAATACGGATCGGCTACATCGTTTCCATACAGATCGTCTCTTGTTCATCCTTAAAATTCGTGCATCTTAAGCCATTTTGGAATGGCTTTGTCTAGTAGTGTTTCGGCTCGGGAATTCTATATGGACCCCAGCTACACCTATCGCAAAAAAAAGAAGAGGTAGAAGGGTATCTTTCGTTGAGAATCTTCAATGAGAGGAATCTCATTTGCTGAGGCTCGAGAGACTCCATTCGCTTGATTCCTAGAACTGGGAAATGTATTTGGGGTTTAGAAAGGGAATTCCATGGAGGTGAATCGTTCACTATTTTGATTTGTCCAAATTGGCCAGACGTGCGATTGTGTTCTGATATCAAGCTATTTATTTTGTGAAGGGATCTGGTACGCTTGAGTCTGTTTGGATTTCTTTATTGAGTCCTATTTTGTAGCGGATGACTTGGATGCTTCTAGCTTTTGTTTGCAGATTTAAGAGCTTGGCATCTCTTCTGTTTTCAATAAATAGCATTCCATTGATTGTCTGCATTTTATAATTGGAGTGGATTTAATTCCTCCGGTTATTATCCTTAGTCCCTGGTTCTGTGCTATATTCATTTTATTGAAGTTGGATTGTGCTGCAGTTCCCCAGCTGCTGATTCCATACTCGATTAGAGGTCGAAAGCATCCACTGTAGAGTGATTTGAGAGCGTAGTTATCTGCTCCCCAATTCAGCCTGCTATCTAGCTAAGGGTGACTTGCTAGCGGCCATACATTCAGCCACCAAGGAGCCAAGGCATTGGTAAGGATGAATGGAATGAAATCGGAACCTTGTCTAATTGCTAGAGGAGTTAGACAGAGATATATCTAAAGTTCCCATTTATTTATAAATGTAATACACGAAATTCAATATGCGCCTAAATGGATTGACAGCATTCCGCAAATGGATTTTGAGAATTGTCCTCGTGCAAAGTCTTTTATAGCGTGGATGACATAGTCCTAATAGCAGACAGCAAGACCAAACTACAACAAGCTCTGGTAGAATTGGAAAAAGAGTTTCTCAAGAAAGGAATGCCAACAAACACCCTCCAAGATTAAAGTGTTGGTTATGAAAAGGGAAAGAACAGGAGGATGCCCAACTGATCTGCAACGGTGAGACAATTGAGGTAGAGACGGAAATACCTATTTAGGAATCATCATTAGTAGCACGGATAAGATAGCCGCCAATATAAGAAACAGAATTTAGTTTAAATGTCAAAAGTAGACTAGATGAAAACCTATATCATCTATGCGAAAAATTGGTCTATGGACAGACGTCCTAGGCATAAGACAGGAAGAAAGAAAGGTTCTTAAGATCTTTGAAGAATAGAAGAGATCGCATAAAAATGAAAGCATTAGAAGCACAGAATTTATGTTAAACCATCTAGAAAGACGGAAACTCAGTGGTTTAAAGTCAGCCGCATAACAGGACATGAATCCTATAAGTATGAAGCTGGTAAAATGACACAGACGCTGAATGCAAACCAAAGTATATCCAAGTTAGAGGTAAAGGAAAATGAATGGCATAGCAAAAAGAATGGTTAAAGATAATCCTAAAGTTAAGAGGAAGACAAGAAAGAGAATCTAAAATTTAATCTACACATAGCATCCTAACGGACAAACTTGATAAACAAGCTGGTAAATACAAGGTTATAACCAAGTAAAGGAGAAATGAGCAAACCATTTTTTAGGTATTTATTTCCCCCCGAACATAAGACAAGTAATATAGATGTATGGTATAACATACCGTTTTATATGTCTTATCCGAAGTCTTATATACATAGGTGTATAAGGTAAAGAAGAATGATGAAGAGTGGATACAACTAAGTGATTGTTGTAGATAATAATTTCTTTGGTTATATCATTTAATCTGAAACACATGTTTCCATAGAAGAAAATCTAGTGCAGGCAACACACGACTTTCACTTACCTCCGTTTTTAAAACCGATTAAAGAATTTTCAAGTACAGTAAGAGATAAAAATTAATTAAATGGAATTTCTATAGAAACATGTGTTTTATCATAAAATCTATTATATTATTATCTAAAATAACCAATTAGTTTTATCGGCTTTTCATCACTCTCTATTCACTTTTACAAGCTTGTGTATGAGATAATATTTTTTCTAAAACCTTTTAACATGTATATCACTGTTCTTATGTTCAAAAACAAACAATTGCATTAAAAAAATATATATTTTTTTCAGTTTTTTCCTTTAGTTGTTTTTCCAATTCGCACAACTTACATATTTAGCTGTTATTTATCAATGCTAACAAGATTTTTATAGAATCTACAAAATTAAAGGTACTTCAGAAGAAGAGAATTTAAAATATCGGCATTTAAGCCCTATCAGACTATTTCAATCAGAATGAAACCTACACGATATATTTTTTTTTTTTTTCTATTCCATTATTTTTATTGAGATATATTACAATTTGTTACAAAATGAACAATAATAATATTGATAAGAGACCACATTCATACTATACATACAGAAAATAATAATAATGGTCAAATTACATAAAATAGAACATAAATAAATTCATATATATATATATATATATATATATACAATAAAATAATAATAATAAATAAAAAACAAAACAAATCGAAACAAAAACCTATTATTGAGATAAATAAAAAGTTGGCAAATAAATAAACATCTTACACACAATCATAACTAAATACAATGTATACAATTGCTAAAGGGACCCCAGCAAGCGCTTTTCCCTCCACTTGTGGAGGAAAAAGCGGAATCCAAGAGATCCCAGCGCCTCTATCTCAGCCGCATCAATGGTCTGAGCCAGTGGAGGCTGAGTTAAGGCGCTGTAGCCACAAACATACCGTACATGAGTGGAGGATCTGACCATTGTCAGAACTCCAGTTTAAATGTTTACAATAGATCTCGTGGCCACTGCCGTTTCAATCTTCGAGGAGGATTGTAGGGATGGGTGGTGCTGGATAGGGATTGCGCTAGAGGGTTAGGATGATGACTAAGGTCCTGATGAAATTTGGAAAATTTGGATGGGACCAGGTCTAAAACAAACGGAATATTAAGGTCATGGTGTAGGGTACAGTTGGTAACGTAATAAGAAGCATTAACTATTGTTCGGAGGACTTTGGATTGGAAAGATTGGATGCGTTTGATGTTAGAATGTTTAGCTGTTCCCCACAGTTCAAGTCCGTAGGTCCATATAGGTTTCAGTACTGTCTTGTATATTAGTAATTTGTTGTCAACTGTAAGATGAGATTTTCTGTTTAGTAGTCTGTATAACTGGCCGAATCTGCGGTTGAGTTCTGTTCTTTTTAGTCTTGTATGTGGGTTCCACGTCAGTCTTTTGTCTAGTAAAAAGCCGAGATACCGGACTGTGTCTGAGGAAGGAAGTGGTATGGAATTGAAATTAACCGTTGGACAGGATTTGCGTCGAAGGGTGAATGTGACGTGAGTGCATTTGCTTTCGTTCACCTTAATGCGCCAAGCATTGCACCAGTCTTCGACAAGGGAAAGGTGCTTTTGGAGATTTAGCGATGCTGCTTCAGGATCGGAATTGGATGATAAAATGGCTGTGTCATCAGCAAATGTTGCCAGAAAGGTATTGGGATCGGTAGGGATATCGGCGGTGAAGAGGATGTAGAGGACGGGTCCTAAGACGCTGCCTTGAGGAACACCGGCCTCAACAGTATATTGTTCGGAAAATTCGGAACCACAGCGAACTCGGAAGGAGCGGTTGGATAAATAGGATCGGAGGATTAGGTATAAGGATTGAGGTAAATGGGTTTTGAGCTTAAAGAGCAGTCCCGGGTGCCACACCCGGTCAAAAGCTTGAGCTTTGTCCAGAAAGGCACCCGAACAATACTCCTTGCACTTAAGGGCGGAGGAAATGTGGTCTACAACTCGGAGTCCTTGCTGAACCGTGGAATGTTGAGGACGGGATCCAAACTGGTGTGAAGGAAAATTGTGAAATTTGGCTAGGATTCGTTTTAATAGGAGTTTTTCGAAGATTTTGGAGAGGATCGGAAGAAGGCTAATAGGTCTGTAGGATGACGTACAGTTGGATGGTTTGCCTGGTTTTAGGAAAAGGATGATAGTCGAGTGTTTCCATAACAGAGATATGTAAGGAATGTAATGGCTTTAGGTGGAAGTTGTCTTAGGATTTGAGGAGTAAGGAGATCGTATCCAGGGGATTTACGGAGAGGAAGCTTTTGAAGCAGATATTTGACCTCAGAGGGATTGATTGCTTTAGGTGGTAAGGAAATTGGTATCAGTGACGTAAGGAACTCTTCAACTATTGCGGTATGGGTTGGATTGAGATCAGAATGAGGAGTGAATACCTTGGAAAGGTGTAGTGCAAATTCCTGGGCCCTATCTTTGTCAGAAGCAGCCCAGGAATTATCACTACGCCGGAGAGGATGGGATATCAGAGGGGATTTTAGGATTCTCTTCGTGACATTCCACAGGATCGGAAGATCGCCAACTCCCGCTTTAATTTTCTACAAAAAAAGTTATAGGAGCGGCGAACCTCTGGGTGGCGGGTGCGTTGCAATAATGTTCTGGCTCGGCGTTTTCTGTTGATGAGGTCTGTCAGGTGTTGCGGTAAATGGCTTTTATAAGGAATTATTTGGGATTGTTTGGGAGAGGAGGCAGTCCAGGCGGCTTGTTGAATAGCGGTTGTAAAGGAATATACGGCGTCGTCAAGGTCATTTGGGGTTTTGAGAATCACTCTGAGGTCAATATCATTAGTGAGGATTTCGCGGAAGAGGTTCCAGTTGACAGGGCCTCTAATGAATGACGGTGGGATAGGTATAGGAATAGGTGTTATGGATACATTTAGAATCAATGGACTATGATCAGAGGATAGTTCATCAAGGCGAGCTATGGAAAAATTAAGAGAGCCTAATCCGCTGTGGATGAAGAAGTTGAGAATGTCAGGATTACGGTTAGGATCTGTTGGCCAGTAGGTAGGAGAATCGGAAGGTAGGAGATGAAAGCGTCGGGAGTTGAGTGCAGACTGCAACGTCCGTCCACGAGAATTGGTGGTTCTAGAACCCCACTGTTGGTTCTTAGCGTTTAAGTCTGCACCCAAAATGAAGTGATTACCCAAGTAGTTGAGAAAGGATTCAAATTGGGCAGAGGAAATGGGATGTTTAGGAGGGCAGTATGCTGATGCGATGATAAGCGGAAAGGAAAAGGTTTTGATAACAATGGAAGTTGCTTGTAGGTAATCGTGGGCGGAAATTGGGTGTATGTGATGGGTGAGGAATCGGTGGACTATGACAGCAGTACCGGCATGGGCTTTGCCGTCTGGATGGTCTGTCCGGTATGTCGTGTATCCTGGTATTTTAAAGTACTGTTTAGTGGTAAGTCTAGTTTCAGTAATGAGTGCAACATCAATGTTTTTGTCTTGCAGTACGGCTGTAAGTTCGTCAGTGTGAGTTCTAACACCATTCGCATTCCAAAGGAGAATGGATAAGGAATTAGGTGTAGTCATTTATGGTTTTTTTAAGGCAGGAATGAGATTCGTTAGGAGTGATATTAGGGGCATAACAAGGGATTTAATTTCGGAGATAAAGGATGTCATCAAACTGTTAAGGTCTGTGGCATTTGAAGGAGGAGGGATATGAGAGATTTGTGGTTGATTAGGATTTTTAGGATTGGTTACATTTTGAGGAAGAGGTATATGTGGAATGGATTGAGGTACATTCTGTAGTTCCGGCAGGGCCACGGCTTCAGTACTTTGATTCCCACCTCCAAGTAGGTGGGCAAATGATACATTGGCATCAATAAGTTTTGAGGGTTCTCTTCTGTTTCTTACTTGTCTTGCTGTTTCATCCAGTACTTGAGGTTTTTGAAACCTGGTCCTCAGTTCCTTATAAATTTGGCATCCTTTATAGTTGGCTGGGTGGTCCTTGAGGCAATGAGCACATACAGCTGGTGTTGATTTTGGTTTTGTACACTCCACAGACTTGTGCTGTTCACCGCATTTCACGCACCGAGGTATGTGATGACAATAACTTTTAGTATGACCATATGCTTGACAGTTATGGCACTGAACTATCTCCTTCTTTATGTAAGGTTTTTCAACTCTTACGCTGGTATAGTACAATCTATTGAGGTCATAGATTTGTTCAACTCCTTCCGATGGCTCCAAGTCCACGAAAAAGAGAGGTAGTGGAATTTTGTCCTTTAGGACATTAGTGACTTGCCGCACTTTATAGCCTATCTCCGTTAATTCTTCTTTAATAGCTTCAACTGGTGTCGAGGGGTGTAAGTTTCTGATTACAACCCTTAAAGCTCTCTCTTGGCTTAGCTGGTAGGTATGGAAATCCGCTTTGGTATCAGTTAGATATTTCACTATTTTTCTATATGTCTCGGCAGTAGTAGGAGATATTTTGGTGTCATTAATTCTACTCATACAGTAGTAGCTGGTAGAATCGGTAATTTTGTTCAATTGTGTACACAACAACTGGAAATTTTTAATATTTTTGACAAATATTGGAGGGGGTCGTGGTTCACTAGGTATAGGAGCAGATTCCATGTTTTCTTTTTCGTTATGTAAAATCTGAAAAGGATTTGGGGTGAAAAACGGTGATTCGTCAGTCATCCCTTGTGACGATGTGCCAGGTTGTGGTTCAGATTCTGAATTAGTACCCGAAGGGGTTGCTTGTAATCTTTTATTAGTATCACGGCGAGGTCTTTGTTTCGTAGGAGACGGGATTGAACCACTAGATCTAGATCTTTTAGTTGAAGCTTTGGTGGACATCACTTGATGATAATATCGCATTTCATGTAAGGAAAATAATCAAATAATAACCAGATGTTGGGGGAAAAAATAATAACTTAAGAAAAGTTAAGCAAGACCAGCCTTGCCTAGCTATTGGCAATCAGCTGATATGAAGAGGTGACTCAGCATTCACTTTACGGTGCAAATTGTAGCCCAACTTACCGTTGTTTGCTGCAATATTTACTGTTGTTGTTATCCTGAAGCCTGGTGATGTTTTCAAGACTGTTCTGAAGTGATATCCAACTGAAAAAGCAAGAAATCCAAGAGCCGACTTGAAAGATGGCCGCTATACTCATGCGCATGCCACACGATATTAAAGCCCATAACATGTTACATCAATATAGCGAGTTTAATTAAAATCGTTGGAGCCGTTTTCAAGAAAATCGAAAAAAGGTACAAAATACATGGTATAAAGTGGTCTTCTGGTAAGCTCATTTTGATGAAAAAGGTTTTGTAACATCTAGGCCATTTAGTAGTATTAAATATGAAATTTTGGAATCAGCTGATGCGCTCGATGATAACAGTCATATGTTACTTCGTCTCTCAGATTTGTGCTTTTTTCAGTAGGAATTCGCTTGAATTCAGTCTGGAGAACATCACTAGACCTCAGGAATACTATAGCAGTGAATATTGGAGAAATTTTGGTAAGCAAAGTTATAATTTACTTTGTACAATCACGAAAAAGTGAAAGGAGAGTCACTGATCAGCTGATTGCCGCTTTTCTTTTCCTTATCTTTCTTTTATTTTTCCTTCTCATTCTTATTCCATTATATATTTATTCCTATTTTTTTTTTTCAATGCAATATTTTCATCAAGTGATGTCCTCGAAAGTTACAAGTAAAAGATCTAGATCTGCAGATTCAAACTCGTCTCCCACAAAAAACAGAGACCTCGCCGTGATAATAATAAAAAAATGATTCCACTAGCGACTGCTTCAGCTACTTCTTTAGGATCTGAACCACAGCATAGCACATCATCACAAGCATTAACTGAAGAATCGCCGTTTTATACACCGAACCCATTTCAGATCCTTCAAATTGAAAAAGAAACAATGGAATCTTCTCCTATACCAAAAGAACCACAACCGCCACCAATATTTGTTAAATTTATTAAGAACTTTCAACTACTGTGAGCGCATTTAAACAAATTAACCGATCCTAATAGTTATTATTGTATAAGTAGAACCAGTGATACTAAACTATCCCCGACTACCGCCGAAACCTACAGAAAAATAGTAAAATATCTGACTGAGACCAAAGCTGATTTTCATACATATCAGTTATGCCAGGAGAGAGCATTAAGGGTTGTAATTAGAAACCTACACCCTTCGACACCAGCTGCAGCTATCCAAGAAGAACTGACGGAGATAGGCTATAAAGTGCGACAAGTCTCCAATGTCTTAAAATATAAAATTCCACTGCCTCTATTCTTTGTGGACTTGGAACCATCAGCAGGAGTCGAAAAAATTTATGACCTCAATAGATTGTACTATACTAGTGTAAGAGTTAAAAAACCTCACACTAAGAAAGAAATAGTTCAGTGCCACAATTGTCCGGCATATGGTCATACCAGAAGTTATTGTCACCACGTACCACTGTGTGAAATGCAGTGAACAACATAAGTCAGAAGAATGTACAAGACCAAGATCAACACCCGCTGTTTGTTTCTGTGCCTAAAGGACCACCCGGCTAACTATGTCAAATCTACAAGAACCTCAAAACCAGACACCAAAAACTTCAGAACCAGGATGAAACCGCTGTACCGATCAGAAGTGGAAGACAACCATCAAAAATTATTAATTCCAATGTAACATTTGCCCATTTACTTGGAGTGGGAACCAGAACAAAGGGGCCGAGGCCCTGCCGGAACAACGCACACTTCAAAATCCTCAACCCGTTCCACAACCAGCTATTCCTCAAAATTTACCCAACCCTCAAAAACCTCATCCGCATCAAATTTCTCATATTCCTCCTCCATCAAATGTCTCAGACCTTACAAGTTTGATGACATCCTTCATCACTGAAATCAAATCCCTTGTTATGCATCTAATATCATTACTTAATAATCTTGTATTAAACTTAATCCCTTCCTTAAAAAATCCTTAAATGACTTCACCTAACTCCTTATCCATTCTCCTATGGAATGCGAATGGTGTTAGAAATCATACTGACGAACTTACAGCTTTATTGCAAGATAAAACGTTGACGTAGCACTTATTACTGAAACTAGACTAACCACTAAACAGTTCTTCAAAATACCTCAATACGTTACATACCGTACGGGCCAACCAGACGGCAAAGCCCATGCCGGTACTGCTGTCATTGTGCACCAGTCCCTCTCTCATCACTTATTCCACTTCCTAACTATGATTTCCTACAAACCACAGCCATAGTAATCAAAACGTTCGGCCACCCAAACATTCCATTTCCAACACCCATTTATATCCTTTCTAAATTCCTTAGGAAATCATTTCATTCTGGGTGCAGACTTAAACGCCAAGCATCAACAGTGGGGTTCTTCATTCATAGCGGATTAGGCTCCCTCAACTTATCTGTAACTCGACTTGATGAACTATCCTCAGACCATAGTCCACTGATCCTAAAAGTATCTCTCACTCCAATTCCAAAACCATTTGAAATTTATCCGAGGCCCTGTCAACTGGAACCTATTTCGCCAAATCCTGACCGATAATACTAACCTCAGAGTGACCCTCAAAACCCCAGAAGACCTTGACGATTCCGTCTACTCCTTCACCACCGCCATTCAGCAAGCTGTCTGGATTTTACTGATTTTACTGCCTCCTCTCCTAAGCACTCCAATAAAACTCCTCACTAAAACCATTTGTATCAACACCTTACAGACCTTAATCCATGCAAAACGCCGAGCCAGATCATTATGGTAGCGCACCCGACACCCAACAGATCGCCGCTCCTATAACTTCTATTGTAGACAATTGAAGCACTAGTTGGCGACCTTCCGTTCCCAGTCCTTTAATTCCTACCTCTCCTCTCTGTCATCGAGCGATAATTCCCTGTGGAATGTCACGAAGAAGATTTTAAAATCCCATCAAGTTTCCCATCCTCTCTGGCGTGGTGATGACTCCTGGGCTGCGTCCGATGAAGATAAAGCCGAGGAATTCGCCACACACCTCTCCAAAGTATTCATTGATGCAAAATTAATGCATGTTTCCTCTATTGCAATATCTTAATTCCAATTGTGTAAACAAAGCTAATCCTAACATTGATCATTATTATACCAAAACAAACCTTATCTAATACCCTCTCTTTCACCATGAATTTGTTTAGTAAAATCGTTTTGTTCAGTGTGTTCAAAGGTCTTGAATCGAAAATGTCAAAGTGCGATTTCGTCAAATTTATTTTTACGAATTTAAATTAGGGCGCAGCGCTGCGCAAATGGCTCGTAATATTAATGGAGTGTGGGGTCAGGGGCTATTAATGAGTGCACGGTCGGGGCCGTCATCTTGCTCTGGACAACGACCAGCTGAGGTCAAAAGTGGAAGAAGACCCAACCAAAACCACACGAAAATGGCGGCGGAACTCGGAACTCAAAAATTGCAACGTCTTTGCCCAGCATTGATGAATCGGAAGGGGCCGATCCTGCTCCACGATAACGCCAGACCACACGTTGCACAACCAACGCTTCGACGACTGCACGAGTTGGGCTACGAAGTTCTCCAACATCCGCCTTATTCACCTGACCTCTCTCCTACAGACTTCCACTTTTTCAGGCATCTGGACAACTTTTTGAGGGAGAAAAATTTTCAAAACCAGAACGACATTGAAAATTCTTTCGTGATTTCATTGAGTCCAGGGATTCGGATTTTTTTTCTGGTGGAATAAGAAAGCTTGTTGAACGTTGGCAAAAGTGCATTGATTCAGATGGAAATTATTTTGATTAAATATATATGGTTAAAGTAAAGATATGGCGTATTTACAATACCTACTAAAAACCTGCATTAATTTTGCATCAACCCAATATTCATTCCTCACCCGGAATCCCAAAGCAACCATACCGCAACAGTACAAGACTTCCTTTTGTCACCAATACCTCTTTCCCTACCTCCTAAAGTTAATCCCTCTGAGGTTAAATATCTTCTCCAAAAACTGACCCTCCGTAAATCTCCTGGACACGACCTCCTTACCCCCCAGATCCTCCGTCAACTTCCGCAGAAAGCTATTATATTCCTTACCTATATCTACAACTGCATCCTACGCACCAGCTATTTTCTCTCTTGTGGAAACATTCCACAATCATTCTCTTCCTAAAACCAGGTAAACCTTCCAGCAACACTTCATCCTACAGACCTATTAGTCTACTCCCCATCCTCACAAAAATCTTTGAAAAACTCCTTCTAAAACGAATCCTGCTTATATTGGAATCTGAAAATCTTCCTTTCCATCAGTTTGGTTTCCGTGCTCATCATTTCACTGTTCAACAAGGACTCCGAGTTGTAGACCATATTTCCTCAGCCCTTGAATGCAAAGAGTATTGTTCTGGTGCGTTTCTGGACATAGCGCAAGCTTTTGACCGGGTATGGCACGCCGGATTACTCTTCAAGCCTAAAACGCATTTACCCCAGTCTCTATACCTCATTCTACGATCCTATCTTTCAAACCGCTCCTTCCGAGTTCGCTGTGGTGTGGAATTTTCTAGCTTTTATCCCGTTGAGGGCGGTGTTCCTCATGGCAGCGTCTTGGGACCCGTCCTCTACATCCTTTTCACTGCTGATATTCCTAATCATCCTGACACCTTTCTAGTAACATTTGCAGATGACACCGCCATCCTATCATCCAATTCCGATCCTGAAATAGCATCCTTAATCCTGCAAAGACACCTTTGTCTTATCGAGGACTGGTGTAATACTTGGCGTATAAAGGTAAACGATGCAAAATGCAAACAAGTAAACTTCACTCTTCAACGAAAATCCTGTCCACCAGTTTACTTTAATTCCATTCCGATTCCTCTTTCAGATACAGTCCGGTATCTTGGCTTACTACTAGACAAAAAAAATTGACGTAGAACCCACATACATGACTTAAACGAAAAGAACTCAACAGACGATTCGGACAATTATACAGACTACGAAACAGAAAATCTAAGCTTACAGTTGACAACAAATTATTACTTTACAAAACAATACTGAAGGTGTGTCTAATCTGGACCTACGGACTTGAACTGTGCGGGACAGCTTAACGTTCTAACATCAAACGCATTCAATCCTTTCAATCCAAAGTCCTCCGAACAATTGTAAATGCTCCTTATTATGTCTCCAACTATACCTTACACCACGACCTTAATGTTCCATTTATTTCAGACCTGATTCCATCCAAATTTTCCAAATTCCATCAGAACCTCATTCATCATCCTAATCCTTTAGCACAATCCCTATTCAGCTCCACTCATCCTTACAACCCTCCTAGAAGATTGAAACGGCAGTGGCCCCGAGTCATATTGTAAACATCTATTCTGGAGTTCTGACACTGGTCAGATTCTCCTCTCATGTGCGGTGTGATTGTGGCTGTGGCGCCCTCACTTAGCTTCCACTGGCTCTCACCAGTGATGCGGCTGGGAGGGAGGCGCTGTGATCCTTTGGACTGTGCTTGTCCTTCCACAAGTGGGAGGACAAGCCCCGTCCGGGGTTTCCGAGCTGATTGTAAATATTGTACAAAGGTATGAATGTGAGATGTTTTGTTTATTTATTATTATTATTTATATAACTTCATTTACTTGTATTTATTTTGTCTACAAATTTTGTTATTGTATACGTTTATTTATTTTGATTTTATTTTATGTAATTTGACTTTCCTTTTGTTTATATTGTAAATATTGTATGAATGAGATCCTGTAGCACTATTATTATTGTCTATTATGACAAATTGTAATATATACGAATAAAAAAAAAAAAAATTAATATATATGAAATTTCGGTTTCACAGGACTTTTCGTTTCCGCCCGGGAGTGACCACACACACACACACACACACAGACATTTTTGTGGGACTTGGTTATTTGGACTCAAGGGACCCTAAAACTTGTATTTTCGTTGAAAACTGGAATTAGAAAATTTTCATGATCGCAATACTTTCCTTTATTATATATAGTAAGTGAAAGTAAAATGCACTATTTTTTTAGGTAAATTTCAATAGTTAATAATAATTAAAAAAATCCAAAAATTAAATAATTGACAAACTTAAAATAAAACACGGAAGAATTAAAGCAGTTTTAGTCTGAATAGCTCAATAATATTATGATGAAAGATTTAGAAAGACTCAGCTAAATCTCACAAGTCCCATATTCATTTCTTAAAATATGTACCAAAATTATGAATTTGTATACATCACTCATTAATAACTCAAAGGGTAGGGTAAACGTATTCAGAAATTTATTTAGGACTAGAATAAAGAATAATAGTATAAATTGTTATTTACCTGTAAGTAAGCGGGATACTTTTATTACTTGGAGTTTATATCTTTGCAAGTAAATGGAATTAGGAATATTTTTAAAAAATAACAAAAAAAAGAAATTTAAAACGACTTGTTAAAAGCAAAAGATTTCATCTTTTGAGTAACATAAAGTATAAGGATTTCTTTTTTAATACGCTTATTAACAAACAATGTTTGCGTCGGACACATAACTTACCTACAAAGACTAAATTGCTTTTCACTCCAGGCAAAGAAGGAATACTTTACCTCGGAGCTTATTTAATTTTCCTACCTTAATACTGTTTTCTTTTTCTTTTTTTTTAGATTTTTTTCCTTTTTTTTTTGTAAGGGGAGTGTTTGTTTTTCTTTTACATACACAAGAACGTCTCATTTAACTCTGTGTACGGACATTTCATGAAACATTCCATGTGATCCACAGCATAAATAATTTATTTCTCATTCGAAGACAAATTAATTATTTGAGTAAATTATTTGGCAAAGCTTAATTTTTAAACATGTTAAACTGTTAATTTCATATAGTAACTTAAGTAACTATTAATATAATATTATAATGCATATTACTTTCAAGTAAATCAAATTCGATTAATAAGTTTTAATGGTTACGCAATTCTAGAGAGAAATTCCGATTTGGATTTGCTGCTCAACTTCGCTGAGTTGCTATGCGTACACAGCATACCGCATCAATCCTGAAGACAATTTTTAAGGTATAAATAGAGAGAGATTCTGCATAAAGAGATACTTGGACATATCGATGGGCCTCTTGGACAAATCGAGCCTAGCCTCAATATATATGGTGATGCAGGATTCCCAGTGGGTCCAGGATTATGGTCTACGCCACGTTTTGCAACTGTTTTCTTTCGAGTCCATGCCTCTCCAAAAATGATCCAGTATCTACTGGGATGGTCCCCCTGTTTCCGAACCAAAGTCCCGTGACTGAAAATTTTCTTTCGCCAAACTCCTCGCGAATTTTTCTTGTAGATAAGGGAGACATTTCGAGTAAATGATTTCCTTCTCCTCTTGAATTCTTTTGCCTTGTTCCCTGTCATTTGTCTCGTATCAGATAGTGGGATCCACTATCAGTGCTTCCTTTTCTGTGGTACTAAATGCCAAGATGTCCACAAATCTAGTTGATTCCTCGGTATCAAGGCAAAACACCGCTAGGAAACATTTGTATTTTTTTTTTCCAACAGTTCTGCTATCTCCTTCTTTATGCGGTTGTGCCGGGGGGTAACGAGAAGCATGTTATGTGGACATTTACGTTTCTGACTCTCGACCGCATTTGCGGCAGAGGGGACCATCTGCTTCATTAACCTGGCACTTTGATCCCGGGATTCCACGAAGTGGTGTGTAGTTTATGTTCAGTTTAAGTGCGTTGGTCCACTCCGATCCTGTAAGGATCCTTCGATCAAACATAAACCTACTTCCGCATGGGCTGGCTTTGGAATGGACCACGCCTACGCCCTGCCACTTGCATTGGCTCCATTACAATTATAATTAATTAGACTCCATAATATAATTAATAACTAGTACAAACATTGTTTAAAGGTAAATAGTTAACTATTTTTCTGTAATAATGTTCTTTATCGAAACATTCACTTGATAACATTATAGTGAGATTACCTATAATATGGCGTGTAATGATTTTTGAACATATTAACCTAAGAAAATGCTTTACTTTTTATATTTTCTCTAGTTATATGCAACGATTTTTTTTTTTAAAATCATGTCATACCTATTTTTATTTTTTATAAAAGATACATTATTACTTTTTTTGTATACTTAATTTTTTTTGTATGATTTTTCACTTACCTGTATATTAAATATTGAACAAGAAGAAGTATTGCGTATCTATACTCTATCTATACTCAATAGATTCCTCACCGAAATCCCATTCAATCTCTCACGATGAGTGTGAAGCCCCTTGCCATCATTTTGTGGAATGCTAATGACTTGCATAACCACCGTGATGAATTGGACTTATTTTTACATGACAACAACATAGACATAGCATTACTGACTGAAACGCACTTCACTCAACGGTCACGTTTTTACATACTGGACTACTTTACTTACAGATCAGACCACCCAGACAACACTGCACATGCTGGTTCTTGCATTCTAATCCATAAATCCATACCCCATTCCCTTGTTCCTTCTACTCCCACTGACGCCATACAATCAACCTCTGTAATCATTTCAACTCGTCCTTTCCAAATAACTCTGTCAGCTGTATACTGTCCACCTGGCAACTCCATTTCCTATAGCCTTCTTAATTCCTTCTTCCAATGTCTTGGACCCCGCTTCATTGCTGGAGGAGACTACAACGCTAAACACCAACGGTGGGGTTGTCGAATATCCAATACCAGTGGTAATATCCTCTCTAGGGTCTCAACCTCAAATAGTTATTCTATCCTTTCGGCCATGACTCCCACTTACTGGCCAACATCCTCCAAAAAACGTCCCGACATCCTGGATATATTTGTCTCATCTCAATTTCCCACCTCCCAAGCAATAGTCAAGTCCTTAAATGACCTCTCATCTGACCACAGTCCAGTTCTGCTCTCCTTGCATTCGAGTTTTGTCCCTAAACCTTCACCTCCTAAATTAATAAATGGACGAGTAAACTGGGACAGATTTCGATCGGACTTGGACTCCAAAATAGACTTAAAACTCCCACTAAAAACTAAACACGATATCGACAGAGTCATAGAAAAACTGACTGACTCAACAACTAGCAGTATATACGATAACACAACAACCACCAACATTAACATCTCACAACAAACTAATCTGCCACAGCACATTCGTACCTTAATAAGAGAAAAGACATTTAAAATTCAAAATTTACTTAACATGACTGAAAACCTTAGTACTACCGACAAATCACTGTGGAGGACCACTAAGAAGCTCCTAAATTTTAAAGATTTTAATCATCCCCTCCTTAATGAATCCCAATCCTGGACTAGATCTGAAGAAGAAAAGTCCCAGATATTCGCACAGCATCTCTTTAAAATTTACAATCCGCATCCCGATATCCTTAATCCCAATCACCTCGAATGTATTGAAGCAGAGCTGGATATTCCCCTCCAGATGGCTCTTCCTCCTAAAGCATTTCATCCTTCTGAAATATCAAACATAATCCAAAGATTACCTTCCCGGAAAGCACCTGGACATGATCTTATTACTGCCCATATCCTAAAACAACTTCCGAGAAAAGCCATCCTACTCCTCACCTCCATCTACAACTCCATACTCCGTACGACATACTTTCCTGATTCTTGTAAATTATCTTTATATTTACTTCATGTATTCCTATACAGTTGTAAATTTCAATAAAATATAATGAAAAAAAAATCCATTTCTAAAGAGAACATTCCTTATATTAATGAGGCTAATGGGGGACCATCTCAAACATTTAGGAAGTCCCACGACGCACAAAATAATATCTATGAAATATTTAGAATAGAATAAAAAAAAAGCAAGTTGCATATAATTTTGATAGCGAGTAACAGTGAATAATATACGGGGTTAGCAAAAAAGTCCTTTCGGTTTTTTTCTGTTTATTTCTATGTCAATATGAAACATTTCTTATCTGATAAATTAAGGTGGATTGTTTATCCTGTAATATGTCAACAATAATTTCAGTTAGCCTCCCATGCTTAAGGTCACTGGTTCAAAACCGCAGGTGGTCCTAGGATTTTTTAATGGGAGTAAAAAATCCTTAGTTACGCCGTCCTTCGGAGGGGACGTTAAATGGTGGTCCCGAGCCTGTGCGATGTCAGGTACTCGTTAAAGATCCCTATCCTAATAAAACCTGGATAGGCAAAATTTAGGACTCCCACTGTAGCATCGTCCGATTAGCCATAGTAGCATAAGGTGACGTTAAATAAATAAACAAACAAACAAATAATTTCAGTTAACCATAGTTGAAACTAGTTTACTATTACTTTCACTTACCTAATATATATAGCAAGGAAAAGTATTGCGATCGTGAAAATTTTTGAATTCCAGTTTTCAACGGAAATACACATTTTAGGGTCCCCTGAGTCCAAATAGTTTCGCAAAAAGGTCTGTGTGCGTGTGTGTGTGGTAACTCCTGGGCAGAAACGGTAAGTCCTATGAAACTGAAATTTCATATTTAAGACTAATATAAGCACGAGACGTTACAAAACCTTTTTCATCAAAATGAGCTTACCAGAAGAGCCACTTTATACTATGCATTTAGCACCTTTTTTCGATTTTCTCAAAAACAGTTATGACGATTTTGATTAAACTCGCTATATCGATGTAAAATTTAATGGGTTTTAATATCATCTAGGTTTCATTATGATTAAAAAGGTCTGACAGGACTTAAATGCCGATACTTTAAATTTTCTTTCTCTAAAGTACCTTTAATTTTGTTGATTCTATAAAAATAACTATATTATCTAGTTACCACTGATGAAAAACGGGTAAATATATAAATTGAATGTATTCGATACCCAAATAAAGGAGAAAACAGAAAAAATATTTTTTTATGCATTTTTTCGTTTTTGAACATAAGAACAGTAATATACATGTATGATATACCGTTGGAAAGCTAAATTTTTTAGAAAAAATATTATCTCATACACAAGCTTTTAAAATTCAATAGAGAGTAATAAAAAGCCGATAAAACTAAGTGATTGTATTAGTTAATAATATAATAGATTTTTAATAAAACACTTGTTTCTATTAAAAAAAATTCAGTTTAATTAATTCTTTAATAGGTCCACTAATTTTTATATCTAACTGTATTTGAAAATTCTTCCATTGATTTTAAAAATGGAGGTAAGTGAAAGTCGTGTGTCGCTTGCACCAGATTTTTGTGTTTGGTATGGCATTGCGAATATGGAAGAATTTATCATTCATTATCGACATATTTTGTTGTATTATTCTAAAAAAAGTTGAGCGTACCGCAAAAGCTCATAGAAAAATTTGTAGTTTTTATAGAGATGAAACCATAACCGAACGTAGCTGTAAAAATTAGTTTGACAAGAAATCGAAACGAGCAATGTTTAGGCCATTGATGGTCAAAATCCCACCCAAAGATCTTAAATATGTCACGGATAAGCGCATGTAACAATTTGCAAAAATTCGGCTATGTTTCCAAGCTTAATGTTTAGATTCCTCACTCTCTAACCAAATTAAATTGGGAAGGCCCATTTCTATTTATGATTCACTGAGGATTATGAATCACGAACGGCAATAAAGCAACCGATTTTGGAAAAAGTTAGTAACAGAAGTTGAAAAGTTGATATTTTACGATAAAATCTTAGGGACCTAGTAGTGAGGTTTCTAGAAAGAATGTAGAAAAACGGATTGCATCCAAAGAACATAATGCTTTCCATATGGTTGGATTTCAAGGGTGTTATTTTCCATGAGTTACGTGTATCAGTTTTTTATCGATACACTGCAGATATTCAATGAACATGGTATTATGCAGTAAAGAGAAAGGTGGGGAAAACCATATTAAATAATAGTCAATATATTGTAATTTTTTTAAAAACATTTTATTGGTATTTACAACTGTATTAAAAATAAAAAAGGTCTTTATGGATAAGTTTATTTGTGACAAATTAAGTAGCGTGGAGGATTTCGGATTGTAAGGATTGGATGCGGGAAGAATTTGATGGTTTAGTGGAACCATCAAAGCTCTATATTGTTAATTAAAATAAATTTTATGTCACCGGGTCGACTATAACAGCCTTCTATGAAAAAAAAAAATCTGGTGCGGGCAACACACGACTTTCACTTACCTCGATTTTTAAAATCAATGAAAGAATTTTCAAATACAGTTAGAGATAAAAATACGTGAAACTATTAAGGAATTAATCAAATTGAATTTATATATAAACATGTGTTTTATTAAAAAATTATATATTATTATCTAAAATAATCAGTTAGTTTTATCTTCTTCTCATCACTCTCTATTAACTTCTAAAAGCTTGTGTATGAGATGATATTTTTTCTAAAATCTTTAGCTTTCCAACGGTATATCATACATGTATATTACTGCTCTTATGTTCAAAAACGAAAAATTTCATTAAAATATATATTTTTTCTGTTTTCTCCTTTAGTTGGGTATCGAATTTATTCAATTTATATATTTTCCCTGTTTTTCATCAGCGCTAACAAGATAATATAGTTATTATTATTGAATCTAAAAAATTAAAGGTACTTTAGAGAAGAAAATTTAAAATATCGGCATTTAAGCCCTGTCAGACCATTTTTATCCAAATAAAACCTACATGATATTAAAGCCCATTTAATTTTACATCGATATAGCGAGTTTAATCAAAATCGTCGGAACCGTTTTTGAGAAATCGAAAAAAGGTGCAAAATGCATGGTATAAAGTGCCTCTTCTGGTAAGCTCATTTTGATGAAAAAAGTTTTGTCACGTCTCGGGCGTATAGTTCTCTTAAATATGAAATTTCAGTTTCATAGGACTTACCGTTTCCGCCCGGGAGTTACCACACACACACACACACAGACACCACACACACACACACACGACAGACCTTTTTGCGGGACTTGGTTATTTGGACTCAGGGGACCCTAAAACGTGTATTTCCGTTGAAAACTGGAATTCGAAAATTTTCACGATCGCAATACTTTCCTTACTATATATAGTAAGTGAAAGTAAAAAATGTTTGTATTTAGTTTATTATTTATTGAATTGTAATATGAAAAAATAGTTAATTATTAGCAAATATCAAAATTAAATGGTCTTTAGGTTAAGGGATAAGCTTCTGTTTTGTTTTTTTCACAATTGGGCTTTCCGAACGCTACGGGTTCATACATACTAGTGACCCTAGGATTTTTTAATGGGAGTAAGAAAATCCTTGGTTATGCCGTCCCTAACGTTTAAAAGGTGCGATGTCAGGTACTCGTTAAACGTCCCTATTTTAATTTTTTTTTTTAATTTTACAACTGTACAATTTACGTAGTACAATAAGTAAATGTGCTATTTGCGGACAATTAGCTTGGAAAAGTAATGAGAAGAATCTGCCCAGCGATAGCACTTCAATGTTTATTTGTTTAGCTAGTCCGATGCCACCGTCTTTTCAGACGCCTCGGAGGATTATCGGGAATATACGTCGATGAGAGAATACGGACAAGCGGGTTTGTATGGACTGGTAATTTGGAATGAAAGGAGGTGTATCTTTTTTGGGCGATTTCTGTAACTAGTGAGATATTCAGGTCTCTATGGGTGATTTTGTTGGTGACAAAGTAAGGAGCGTCGAGGATTTGTCAAAGGAATTTGGATTGCAAGGATTGGTTGCGGAAGTAATTCGATGGTCTTGTGGACCCCCATAGCTCAATGCCGTAAGTCCAAATAGGTCTGATAATGGTTGTGTAAATGAGTTTTTTGATGTAAAGAGGGAGTTTTGATCGTATGTCAACTAAGTATTTTAATAGTCGGTATTTACGAGCAGTTTATTGTCATTTAAGCCTTGTTTGAGGATACCACCTATTTTAATTAAATTTGAAATGTAAAATTAGGACTACCACTGTAGCATTGTCCCATTAGCCCCAGCAGCATCAAGTAAAGTTAAATAAATAAACAAATAATAGGTTATGTGTCTATTGTTTTATATATATTGTGTATTATTACACCCTGAAAAACCGAACGGATTTATTTATGTGTCTCAATATGTGAACATATATTTACTTTAATAATAATAATAATAGGCTTACAGAACCCGAAGGTTCGATGCCAATACCACCAATTTCCGCCGACACAGACTCGTCCAATGTTTACTGTTCAAACCCATGCCCTCAAGATCAGCCTTAACGCAATCCTCATATCGACGCTTCGGCCTACCTTTCGGACGCCTACCAGTCGAATCAGCGAATACCAACTTTCTCGGAATCCGTTCCTCACCGAGTCCAACAACTTTACTCGCCCATTTGAGTCTCCGCGATGCTATCAACACAATTATATTCACAGGATACAAGTTCCGCGATTCCGCGTTGTTTTACATTAATAAAGGTAACTTTAATATAATTTAAGAAAATGTGTCAACATGGTTGTTTGAATTTTAGTAATCCTGTTAAATTTTCATTAGTGGTCATTGGTTTCAGAGGCAAAAGGTTAGCACGAAGTCGATATTCCATTAGTTACGAAATGAACAAAGCAATCACTGGTAGATAAACACTCCTGCGTTTCTATTGGCATACTACATTTGTTGCATCAAACTTGATTGTTCCATAGTAGAGTTACGTTCAAACAATTCTGTTGATTCGCTTTTAACTAATAGGTGGTATTAGAACTAAGCTATTTTCTACCACTAACTTAAACTGGACGTCTTATTTATTATCAGTCTATTTATTTAATGAATCGAAGATCAGTACGTCATTAGATATTTTCAGAAAACATAATCTGGTGCGTAAATCTCACAACTGTTGGGCTCTTGGGGAAATTAATTACGGATTACTGTTTTAAAAAAATACGAATATGTATCACTTTCAACACTTTTTGCAAACTTGTAAATTGCTTTTTTATAACATTTGAATACCATTAGAAATCTTAGGAATATATATATTGCGATCGTGAAAGTTTTCGAATTCCAGTTTTCAACGGAAATAACATTTTAGGGTCCCCTGAGTCCAAATAACCCGAGTCCCGCAAAAGGGTCTGTATGTGTGTGGTCACTCCCGGGCGGAAACGGTAAGTCCTATGGAACTGAAATTTCATATTTAAGACAAATATACGCCCGAGACGTTACAAAACTTTTTTCATCAAAATGAGCTTACCAGAAGAGGCACTTTATACAATGCATATTGCACCTTTTTATGATTTTTCAAAAACGGTTTCGACGATTTTGATAAAACTCCCTATATCGATGTAAAATTTAATGGGTTCATCCTTCAAAGTAAGCGGCCACGTTTCACATCCGTAAAGAACCGTCGGAAGAATAATAGTTTTATAAATTCTAACCTTTACGTTTTCAGACAGAAGCCTCGAGTCTAGTAATTTAGCAACTGAATAACACGCATTTCCAGCCTTTAACCGGGACTTCATTTCCTCCTGAATTTCATTTTTTCTTGTTATCATTGAACCTAAATACTTACATTTCTCAGCGTGTTCAAAAGTAAGTCCTGATATATCAATATCACCATGATCGCCACCGTTTCTGCTACTAATCATATATTTCGTCTTATCGGTATTTATTTCGAGTCCTATTTCTTTACCGGTTTTTATTAACGCACTTGTATTTAGTTGTATAGAAATCGTTTAACATTACAAAAAAATAAAATAAACCATTTTTTGACTAATTTATGTTTTTAATTTATTTCGATCTTTTAATTGGTCAAACTGATTTTTAAGCATAAATGACACCACATTTAAATTTCACCCACGCAAAGCAAGGGTAAGTCGCCAGTGATATATAAATCAGTTATCAACCCGTTACTTACATACGCCTAGCCAGTCTGAAGCTCAACCTGCTTGACTAATTATCAAAAACTTGAAAGAATTCAAAACCTGTCAATGCGGATAATAAGTAATTACCTCCGCTACAATAAAATATCATCTATGCTTCTAGACTTACTGCTTTCTATAGTTAAACAATTCATATTCAAACAGCTTCTTACTTCAGTCAAAACACCAGTCCCTATTAACCCATCAATAAAGGAAATCAGTAATTATAATACATTTTCTCTCAAACGCTACACCCATAATATAACAAAACATGTGTTGTTAAATTAAGTTAATTTTTTTAATTTATAAATTTTATATTTTCAATTATTTTAGTCGTTCTTATATGTAGGTTTTTTGTATAATTTTTCCTACAACCTTACTGTAATGTCAATTTAATTTTATCACATATTTGTTATTTATGCTAATGGATTATAATTACCAAAAAAACAAAAATGTTTCTGATTGTAGGGATAGTTCATCCGAAATCATATGTGAATATTTTGTCATGTTCTTAATAGAATATAATATATTTTATTTGTGAAAGACAAAGTCATGTACAAATTTACAACATAAAATACAATTATAAAACAAACATAACCTTGTATATTCCTCTATTACATAAACATTAAACAAAAGATAAAACAAGTACTCCTTAACAAAATAATGAATACAAATAAAACGAACTGGATAAACAAAATTATTAACATAATAATGATTACTACACAATATTAAACTTAAAATAATGAGACATTTAAAATAAACAGAAGCGTAGTAAAAGTACAGATATTAAATGGTTTCGAAAAATATTTACATAATATTGTTTATATGGCACTAATAGAATCATACATATTACATATTTTTAGGATATAAATACAAAGACTGTCGAATTTGGCTTCAATATTAATGTTAAAGATATTTTCAATTTTTCGTAGGTCGCAGGATACGGATTCAGATGGTTTTAAGATTGTCTATTGTCTTTGAAAGTTGGGCAATGTAGGAGGATATGGTACAAACTATTATTGAAATAACCATTGCAGAATATACAAAGTTCGCCTAAATAATAATGATTTTGTTTCCATGGTGGAGTTTGATGCTCTCTGAATTTCCTACTCTTAGTTGGGCTGATACACCTTATATTTTTAAAATTTAGTCTAAATTTAGTTCTAAATATCTGTGGCGGTCGTGAATAAGTGGTTGAGTCAAAATCTTTCATTTTACAGGTGAGCGACTTAAAGTTTTACAAAATACCAAAATAGAGTTATTAATTACAGCTTTCTTTCCACGTGAAATTTCTTTCACCAAGAAATTTCTTTAACTAATTTAACACGACGTAGGAGAAGATCTGAGGGAGCGATACGTGAAGTTAACTCGAGTTATCTAGTTTTTCACGACCGCCACAGATATGTAAATAAAGTTTATTTCTTCTTCTAATCGATTATTATCTCTTATCTTCTCAACTTATCGGCTAATAGTACTCAACAACTGATTGTATATAGAGAGTTATATATTTCCTCGAGAATAAGACTCTAAAAAGTAAGTACCCAAGTAGGGACTTCACCTTACTTGACCTGCTTCATGCCAGACCATTCAGTTTAAGTGCAGTTGCAGCTGAGTAAGTCAACTGTGGTCGTTGAAGTTTTGTCACGTCCTGAGCATGCAGTGTTCCAGATATCCGGGACAGGATAGGAGATAACTAAGTCGAAGGTGGAAGAAGTGGAAGATTGCGGTGTCGGATAAGGAGAACCTGGTTGTGCACCAGATATGTCTTCCGAGAAGTTTCTTCAAGAGGTCTTACAGGATTTTTATTCTGAGAAAATACATTCCATCCTCAACTGTAATTTTTCTTCTTTTTTTTCTCTTCCCAGATCTCGTTAATATATACCTTTGAGTTCACACTTATATTTTGAGTCAACTTCTACCATTGAAATTACGGTGTTCCAAGTGATTTTCAAATCGATTCAGGATTTTTTTTAAAATATTTATATTGGTTTATTAATTTTAATAATCAACCTTTGTAATCGACCAAAAAAAAAAAAAAAAAAAAAATACCACTCCTCAAACTTTGAGTGCTTACGTTTCAAGATTCTTAGAATCCGAATAATGAATAAAACATAATCCGTTTGTCCGCCGTCCGCGGCATTTCTCCGAAACTACTGGACCAATTTTTTGAAATTCGCCACAAAAATACTAGTTCGATAAATATTAGGCCGTTCTACGAAAGAAATCTTGGATATATTTTTTTAAACAATTTATTTAATTTCCAGTCATCGCAACGTTTCAGTCTCTAGGGCCATTCTCAAGCTTCTATAATCAATTAAAGTTTTATTGCATTTAAACATTTTCAACATCTAATTACAACACATAATAAATTATTTTTAATAATTATGTCACCTACCATGCATATCCATGTTACATATCAATTCATTTCACCGCTTATCAGCAGCGTCGTCATAATTTTTAAAAATATCATTTTTCAAAAAAACCTGTACTCAAAAATATCATATTATATTTCATTATCAATTAAAAAAAGGTATCTATTTATTCAAAAAGAAAAGAAACATTTTTATTAACTTACTCAACAGTTTTCGGCCGTCTTATAGGTGTTCTCATGCGCGACTAAACTTGGGGTGGGGATGCCAAAGCTTTATGGTGGTTAACGGTCTAATATTTATCGAACAAATATTCAACCAAAAGAACAATTACGAAAATGATGAGAAAAAAAAATACTACTCCATTCAAAGATGATCCTGATTCCTAGACGTTGATATCAGCTGGTTAGTTTTAAAATGGCGGCCGATTAAAAGGATTTCATTCAATAACTCAGTTATTTTTGAAGATAGAAAAAAATTCATTATTGTTTTTTAAATAAAAAACCGCGAATAATTATATGAAAGAGAAAAAAGAAAAGAAAAAAATTCAACAATTGAAATCTCGCTTATATATAGGTACGCTTGTAACTACGTTATTTTCGAAGAAGGAAAAAAATTCATCATTGTTTTTTAATAATTATATATAAGAGAAATAAGAAAAGAAAAAAAAATTATATTTTTCACATAAATACGATCATAACTCAGCTGTTTTTGACGATAGAGAAAAGTATGTATAGAGTTTTAGAATCAGTAAAGCGCATTACAAAAAAAAAAAAAAATAAATAAATAAAAAGGAAAACTGAAAAACAAAATTGAATTCTCGCTTATATATACGCTTGTATCTACGTTATTTTCGAAGATAGAAAAAAAATTCATTTTTGTTTTTTAACCAAAAGCCCGCGAATAATTATATAAAAGAGAAAAGAAAAAAATTGGAATTTTTCACATAAATATGCTTATAACCCAGTTATTTTTGAAGATAGGGAAAATGTGTATAGAATTTTAGAATAAGTAAATCGCAATAAATTAAAAAAAAAAAATCATCAAGTATCAAGTAACAGATTATAATAGATGTTATTATAATTATAATTTTATACATCATATAATCATACAACTTTATTTGTTTTTCATACATTTTCAGCAAAATTCAGCATCAGACCTGATTTGCATGGGAGAGGAAATATCAAGGAGGCCTTGAATAAGCAAAGCTGGTCCCTCATCCAGCTTCTTTTAAGCCTTCTGCTTAAATTAAGCTTATTTTTGCTGAACCATAAATCTGCGAGGCTTAAGTCCATACAGGTTTACTTAGGTATGTTTATGTATTCAGTATCTATAGCATTTCCAAGTCAATTGTAACCTTTTCCAAGTCAAATGTAACTTTTTCCAAGTCAAATGTAACCTTTTCCAAGTCAAATGTAACCCTTTCCATTTCAAATGTCACCTTTTCCAAGTCAAATGTCACCTTTTCCATTTCAAATGTTACCTTTTCCAAGTCAAATGTCACCTTTTTCTTCACTTCTAGCCTTAAATATTCCGTTTTATTTATTTATTTATTGAAAAATAATTAGTTTAATTAACATTATGACTTTTTTAATAATTTTGGCATATAATAATTGATATTTTTTTTTGGGTCTCTTAGATATTTGATATCAAGTTCTGTTTTTTACTAGCTAATATTTAAAAAAATTAATTATCGTCTATTTAGTTTTAAGATAGTTGTTGATTTTGATTTTTTAGAGAGGAGGGGTGGTTTTTTGGAATAATTAATGTGTTATAATTAAATTTTTCGAGCTGTATTTTTTATCGCTCGCGTGCATTTTAACTCGCATTAAATTTTAACGTTTTTTATTGATATAGGGATTAATTAATGTGCTTTCGGGTGGTTATGATTACGTTTTTTGAGATGTATCTTTTATCGGTCATGCGTATTTCAACTCATATTTACTTTTAATGTTTTTTATTGATATAGGGATTAATTATTTTGCTTTCGGGTGGTTATGATAAGGTTTTTCGAGCTGTATTTTTTTCGCTCGCGCTTATTTTAACTAAAATTTACTTTTTATGTGTTTTATTGATATAGGGATTAATTAATGTACTTTCGGGTGGTTATGATAAGGTTTTTCGAGCTGTATTTTTTTCGCTCGCGCTTATTTTAACTAAAATTTACTTTTTATGTGTTTTATTGATATAGGGATTAATTAATGTACTTTCGGGTGGTTATGATAAGGTTTTTCGAGCTGTATTTTTTCGCTCGCGCTTATTTTAACTAAAATTTACTTTTTATGTGTTTTATTGATATAGGGATTAATTAATGTGCTTTCGGGTGGTTATGATAACGTTTTTCGAGCTGTATTTTTTATCGCTCATGCGTATTTCAACTCGCATTTACTTTTAATGTTTTTTATTGATATAGGGATTACTCAATGTTCTTTCGGGTGGTTATGATTACGTTTTTCGAGCTGTATGTTTTATCGCTCATGCGTATTTCAACTTCTATTTACTTTTAATCTTTTTATTTTTATAGAGATCTATCCTTGTGTTTTCGCGGGGTTATGAAAATGTTTAAAAGCTATTTTATTATCACTCGTGCGGATTTCAACTCGCCTTTATTTTTGATATTTTTTTATTGATATTGGGATTGATTGTTTTGTTTTTGGTTCTCATTATAACGTTTTTTGAGCTGTATCTTTTATCGCTTATCCGTATTTCAACTCGCATTTACTTTTAATATTTTTTTATTGATATAGGAATTCATTTTTTTGCTTTCGGGTGGCTATAATTACGTTTTTCGAGCTGTATTTTTTATCGCTCTCGCTTATTTTAACTAATATTTACTTTTTATGTTTCATATTGATATAGGTGTTGAAAATTGTGTTTTCGGGTCCTATAATTATGTTTTTTTAATTTTATTTATTTATCGCTCCCGCGCATTTTAACTCGAATTTACTTTTAATGTTTTTTATATATAGAGAGATAATTAATGTGCTTTTGGGTGGTTATGATTACGTTTTTGAGCTGTATCTTTTATCGCTTATGCGTATTTCTATTCGGATTTACTTTTGATATCTTTTATTGTTATAGACGTTTGTAATTATCTTTTCGGGTCTTGTGATTACGTTTTTTAAGCTGTTTTTATTCTCGCTTGCTCTCATTTCGACTTGCATTTGCAGTGGTCTTTCTTTGTTTTTGTTTTAGGGGATTCTCATAACGTGTTTTGAACTTTATTCTTTTATGCGTTTGGGAATTTCTACAAACCGTAGGTATTATGTTATAATATGATGTAAAAATTATTTATTGTTTTTTTGCAGGATCTGATTACATTTTTGATTTGGACGTTACATCGCGATTGCGCATTCTTCTAGATCACTTTTCATTTAAGTTAAAATGTGCACTAGCTATAAATAAATGTCATAAACTCTATTAGTATTCCCGAAAACACTATAAACGATCCCTCTATCGAATATTTATGAAATAGAAACAGTAACATAAAATGAGTCACAAATTTGGTTCAAATAATGTTATCAGAACACCCGAAAATAGAATAAACGATTCCTCAATTAAATTATCAAATAATTGTAAGACCGAGTTAGGAAGCGGGTCCTTTACAAAAGATTTAGTTGAAAAAAATTACTCAGGACGCTAGAAAAGGAACTATAACTAACCCTTTTATAAAATAATAATATTAAAAAAAAAAAATTAAAAAAAACATAAACGATGTATATTCCAGCAACGTTATAATGAGAACCCAAAACAAAACAATCAATCCCAATATCAATAAAAAACATTAAAAGTAAATGCGAGTTTAAATACACATGAGCGATAAAAAATACAGCTCGAAAAACGTAATCATAACCACCCGAAAGCAAAATAATTAATCCCTATATCAATAAAAAACATTAAAAGTAAATGCGAGTTGAAATACGCATGAGCGATAAAAAATACAGCTCGAAAAACGTAATCATAACCACCCGAAAGAACATTGAGTAATCCCTATTTCAATAAAAAACATTAAAAGTAACTGCGAGTTGAAATACGCATGAGCGATAAAAAATACAGATCGAAAAACGTAATCATAACCACCCGAAAGCACATTAATTAATCCCTATATCAATAAAAAACATTAAAATTTAATGCGAGTTAAAATGCACGCGAGCGATAAAAAATACAGCTCGAAAAACGTAATCATAACCACCCGAAAGCACATTAATTAATCCCTATATCAATAAAACACATAAAAAGTAAATGCGAGTTGAAATACGCATGAGCGATAAAAAATACAGCTCGAAAAACGTAATCATAACCACCCGAAAGAACATTGAGTAATCCCTATTTCAATAAAAAACATTAAAAGTAACTGCGAGTTGAAATACGCATGAGCGATAAAAAATACAGATCGAAAAAACGTAATCATAACCACCCGAAAGCACATTAATTAATCCCTATATCAATAAAAAACGTTAAAATTTAATGCGAGTTAAAATACACGCGAGCGATAAAAAATACAGCTCGAAAAATTTAATTATAACACATTAATTATTCCAAAAAAACTACCCCTCCTCTCTAAAAAATCAAAATCAACAACTATCTTAAAACTAAATAGACGATAATTAATTTTTTTAAATATTAGCTAGTAAAAAACAGAACTTGATATCAAATATCTAAGAGACCCAAAAAAAATATCAATTATTATATGCCAAAATTATTAAAAAAGTCATAATGTTAATTAAACTAATTATTTTTCAATAAATAAATAAATAAAACGGAATATTTAAGGCTAGAAGTGAAGAAAAAGGTGACATTTGACTTGGAAAAGGTAACATTTGAAATGGAAAAGGTGACATTTGACTTGGAAAAGGTGACATTTGAAATGGAAAGGGTTACATTTGACTTGGAAAAGGTTACATTTGACTTGGAAAAAGTTACATTTGACTTGGAAAAGGTTACAATTGACTTGGAAATGCTATATCTAATTTTTAGTTTTGGTGATTTAAAAATAAGAGTATTTCATTCGCTGGTTGAAAAACTTTCTTTTCTTCTTGTCTTGTGGGCCCCAAGTCGGACTAGTATTTGCCCTAGATAACTCACAGAGATGGTCTAAGGAATTCAGTTGTCGCTAATAAAACGTGGTAGGCAAGTATTTCGTCGAAGCGGGAAGGTTACATATTTTGACTTGTCATGCTTTAATTGAATTTTTGAAAGAGAGTAAGACTTTTGTTGCAGCACTAAGTGAATCAAATGAATTAAAATAAAAAACAAATAGTGCTGACTAGAGATGTTAGAATAATCAAATTAAAATTACCAAGTAATTGACTCTATCTGACAGCTTGTACTCCAGCATGTGTAAACCCATAAGTTTGCCTAATTATTATACATTGAATTTACGTTTCTGAATAATTTAATAATGAAGTTATAAATAATTATCGAACACAAGAACCTTTCTAAGAATCTGCGTACGCTGAACATAAAATATCCGGAAGTTGAGTGGCTTAGGACGGTCACTCGCCCTAACGGCCAGAAATAGAACTGGAGGAGATGGTTCCCACTTCCGGCTTTATAAATAAAGTCAGCCCTGGTTCCGGTCCAGCCTGTGACGAATACAACTCCAGCGCTCTTAATATCCTGCTGGAGCTGGAATGGGTGGAGGGAGGAAGGGGGGAGGGGCAGGAGAAGGGAGTCGGACCGTTATGTAACTCTGTCCGCATTATTTATGTCTTTATCGGAGTCCAGGAGTGCTTTAGCAGAGGTACCCTGCTCAAGTAGTGTCGGATGGTCTACGACCTAACTGTATTTAAATCAGAAACTAGAATATATTATTATATAATACTTACACACACACACACACACTATATATATTGTAATGTATTGAGGATACTGAGGGGAGTTAGGATTGTATAATTATGGTATTAATTAAATAAATATTGATTAGCCTATGTCGGCAAAAGTACAAAGGGCGTATTTGCCCCCTTGGATTCTCTAATAGGCCCCCGGTTTCCCCATGGGTCTGGGATACCAGATACCCCTGGTAGTTTCCTACAGCGGCAGCCTACAAGAATATTAAGGGTGGTCAAAAGGTAAAAATAAGATCACAAGGGCTGTACCGCCAACCGGGGTACTTCCCATGTCAGCCACCCGAGGGGACAAGAAGGAGAGAAAAGAACCGAAGAGTCAGTCAAGTTTTATCCTCAGAAAGAGGGAGTCGGGTTCCATCTACAAGAAGAGGAGGTGGCCGTCGGGGTTCTGAGAGCAGCTGGAGGATGATGCCAAGAAAGGGGACCTAAGACTGATTTCACCTTCGCCAGCCGGTTAAGTGTTTCAAAGGTATATTGTTATTTGTAATATTGTATGGCAAAGGTAGTAGAGAAAATGTCCCTCAGTATTCTCAATCAAAGTTCTAGGCAATGTGTTGATATAATTTATATGTGTTAGTGAATAATTATAATAACGTATTAATTGAATCTTGTTTACTTAAATCTTACCCTGCATGTCACCTATTGGATTGGTAAACACGATACCTTTGGAAAGGAAATCCAATGGTATCATTAAATATAGTTTATATATTGACTAAATATAGTAAGTAAGCTAGTTTTTGAAGCTACCGTTGCCTTAGAAAAGCAGCCGGTTAAAAACACAGCATTTAAATGGCATCCCATTGTGGGGACGTACTTACCAATCCAATATACTTTATATCACACAGCTAAATTAACAATAATATTAATTTTATCAAATTTAATTGATTAGGTGGCATTAGGGTTATTAGATTATTTTGATTATATAATAGATCACATCATACAATGTCTAAGTAGTATCCATTTAGATTTAATTTACAGAAACTTGACCTTTCTTCTTAATTATTGTTTTTGTTATGCCTGTGTATTATTAGCTTCTGTATTATTGTTTTTGTTGTGCGTCTGTATTAGGTCCTACTTTTCGCGCATCTTATTAAAGTGGCTATTTTTTTGTTTATGTTATTGCTTGAGTATATTTCATAATATTTTCTTCGTTTATTTTATTTGTTGTGTTAGCGTTTAAACCCACCATTAAGGTTTTTTGAATATTTTATTATATGGGGTATTTTCTTACGCACACAATTTTCAATTATGGCTTCAAGAGTCGAAAACGAGGAACGGAGCTACATAATGAAAATGCTCCAAGCAATTAAGGATCAATTAGAGGAAACCATAAAGGAAGAAAAACAGAGGTATAAAAATTTTGAAGAGTGTCTCAAAGCGACAGAGAGGTTTCGCCCGACTGTAGCCACAGCCTGCTCCACAGACGTTGACCTCCAAATTCAGAAGACGGCCTCTACGGAAGATAAAGAAGTAATTAATAATAACACCGAACCTAGTGAAGTGCTCAAGACAGAAAATCAACCTCCTATTAGTATACGTGAAGAGGTAGAAACAGAAACGAAGCCTGAAGTCAGAGATAGTGAAGAATTCGAAGAAAGAACGGAGACGGAACCCCCTATTCGCCCAGAAGAGAAACCTATACCCGCGACTCCATCTAGTAATTCTACAATCGAAGAGGCTCAGGACAAGACCCTTATAATTGTATCTCATGATGCTAAGGATAGTGTCAATTTCATAAAAGTTCGCGAGGTGCAACCCAGAAAGTGCTTAACGTTCCGGATATTAATAACCTCTTCAATCTCCTTAAGTAGACCCAAGCCGGTAGTCTATAGGTTAGAAACTTTAAATCATCCGAAAATAGATTTCCCCGTCTTCAATAAGGACTTGTTAACAAAAATATGTATACTTAATTATGACAGGGATGTTCAAACCGAATCTGTTGTCATTTTAATTTTAAAATATGATTTTCATAAGGGTTATATGGTCTTGGACCATGTTAGGAGAGAACGCATACCATATTATGGTTGTGCACGGCAGTCTTTATCCTTTTCCAGGGGTAAAAAGGGGTAATTAGCGTTCCCTCCGTCAGACGAGCTATAACCGGGAAGCTTTGAACTATGTTCAGGTCGAACCGGACTAGAAGTTGTAAATAATTTGTACATATTTTGTGAATAGTTAGATTTTTGTATAGGTTGAATTTAAATCCTCAGGAAGAGGGAGTCGGGTTCCATCTACAAGAAGAGGAGGTGGCCGTCGGGGTTCTGAGAGCAGCTGGAGGATGATGCCAAGAAAGGGGACCTAAGACTGATTTCACCTTCGCCAGCCGGTTAAGTGTTTCTAAGGTATATTGTTATTTGTAATATTGTATGGCAAAGGTAGTAGAGAAAATGTCCCTCAGTATTCTCAATCAAAGTTCTAGGCAATGTGTTGATATAATTTATATGTGTTAGTGAATGATTATAATAACGTATTAATTGAATCTTGTTTACTTAAATCTTACCCTACATGCCACCTCTTGGATTGGTAAACACGATACCTCTGGAAAGGAGATCCAGTGGTATCATTAAATATAGTTATATTGACTAAATATAGTAAGTAAGCTAGTTTTTGAAGCTACCTCTGCCTTAGAAAAGCAGCCGGTTAAAAACATAGCATTTAAATGGCATCCCATTGTGGGGACGTACTTACCAATCCAATATACTTTATATCACATAGCTAAATTAACAATAATATTAATTTTATCAAATTTAATTGATTAGGTGGCATTAGGGTTATTAGATTATTTTGATTATATAATAGATCACATCATACAATGTCTAAGTAGTATCCATTTAGATTTAATTTACAGAAACTTGACCTTTCTTCTTAATTATTGTTTTTGTTATGCTGGTATTATTAGCGTCTGTATTATGTTTTTGTTGTGCGTCTGTATTAGGTCCTACTTTTCGCGCATCTTATTAAAGTGGCTATTTTTTTGTTTATGTTATTGCTTGAGTATATTTCATAATATTTTCTTCGTTTATTTTATTTGTTGTGTTAGCGTTTAAACCCACCATTAAGGTTTTTTGAATATTTTATTATATGGGGTATTTTCTTACGCACACAATTTTCAATTATGGCTTCAAGAGTCGAAAACGAGGAACGGAGCTACATAATGAAAATGCTCCAAGCAATTAAGGATCAATTAGAGGAAACCATAAAGGAAGAAAAACAGAGGTATAAAAATTTTGAAGAGTGTCTCAAAGCGACAGAGAGGTTTCGCCCGACTGTAGCCACAGCCTGCTCCACAGACGTTGACCTCCAAATTCAGAAGACGGCCTCTACGGAAGATAAAGAAGTAATTAATAATAACACCGAACCTAGTGAAGTGCTCAAGACAGAAAATCAACCTCCTATTAGTATACGTGAAGAGGTAGAAACAGAAACGAAGCCTGAAGTCAGAGATAGTGAAGAATTCGAAGAAAGAACGGAGACGGAACCCCCTATTCGCCCAGAAGAGAAACCTATACCCGCGACTCCATCTAGTAATTCTACAATCGAAGAGGCTCAGAACAAGACCCTTATAATTGTATCTCATGATGCTAAGGATAGTGTCAATTTCATAAAAGTTCGCGAGGTGCAACCCAGAAAGTGCTTAACGTTCCGGATATTAATAACCTCTTCAATCTCCTTAAGTAGACCCCAAGCCGGTAGTCTATAGGTTAGAAACTTTAAATCATCCGAAAATAGATTTCCCGTCTTCAATAAGGACTTGTTAACAAAAATATGTATACTTAATTATGACAGGATGTTCAAACCGAATCTGTTGTCATTTTAATTTTAAAATATGATTTTCATAAGGGTTATATGGTCTTGGACCATGTTAGGAGAGAACGCATACCATATTATGGTTGTGCACGGCAGTCTTTCTCCTTTTCCAGGGGGTAAAAAGGGGTAATTAGCGTTCCTCCGTCAGACGAGCTATAACCGGGAAGCTTTGAACTATGTTCAGGTCGAACCGGACTAGAAGTTGTAAATAATTTGTACATATTTTGTGAATAGTTAGATTTTTGTATAGGTTGAATTTAAATCCTCAGGAAGAGGGAGTCGGGTTCCATCTACAAGAAGAGGAGGTGGCCGTCGGGGTTCTGAGAGCAGCTGGAGGATGATGCCAAGAAAGGGGACCTAAGACTGATTTCACCTTCGCCAGCCGGTTAAGTGTTTCTAAGGTATATTGTTATTTGTAATATTGTATGGCAAAGGTAGTAGAGAAAATGTCCCTCAGTATTCTCAATCAAAGTTCTAGGCAATGTGTTGATATAATTTATATGTGTTAGTGAATGATTATAATAACGTATTAATTGAATCTTGTTTACTTAAATCTTACCCTACATGCCACCTCTTGGATTGGTAAACACGATACCTCTGGAAAGGAGATCCAGTGGTATCATTAAATATAGTTATATTGACTAAATATAGTAAGTAAGCTAGTTTTTGAAGCTACCTCTGCCTTAGAAAAGCAGCCGGTTAAAAACATAGCATTTAAATGGCATCCCATTGTGGGGACGTACTTACCAATCCAATATACTTTATATCACATAGCTAAATTAACAATAATATTAATTTTATCAAATTTAATTGATTAGGTGGCATTAGGGTTATTAGATTATTTTGATTATATAATAGATCACATCATACAATGTCTAAGTAGTATCCATTTAGATTTAATTTACAGAAACTTGACCTTTCTTCTTAATTATTGTTTTTGTTATGCCTGTGTATTATTAGCTTCTGTATTATTGTTTTTGTTGTGCGTCTGTATTAGGTCCTACTTTTCGCGCATCTTATTAAAGTGGCTATTTTTTTGTTTATGTTATTGCTTGAGTATATTTCATAATATTTTCTTCGTTTATTTTATTTGTTGTGTTAGCGTTTAAACCCACCATTAAGGTTTTTTGAATATTTTATTATATGGGGTATTTTCTTACGCACACAATTTTCAATTATGGCTTCAAGAGTCGAAACGAGGAACGGAGCTACATAATGAAAATGCTCCAAGCAATTAAGGATCAATTAGAGGAAACCATAAAGGAAGAAAAACAGAGGTATAAAAATTTTGAAGAGTGTCTCAAAGCGACAGAGAGGTTTCGCCCGACTGTAGCCACAGCCTGCTCCACAGACGTTGACCTCCAAATTCAGAAGACGGCCTCTACGGAAAAATAAAGAAGTAATTAATAATAACACCGAACCTAGTGAAGTGCTCAAGACAGAAAATCAACCTCCTATTAGTATACGTGAAGAGGTAGAAACAGAAACGAAGCCTGAAGTCAGAGATAGTGAAGAATTCGAAGAAAGAACGGAGACGGAACCCCCTATTCGCCAGAAGAGAAACCTATACCCGCGACTCCATCTAGTAATTCTACAATCGAAGAGGCTCAGAACAAGACCCTTATAATTGTATCTCATGATGCTAAGGATAGTGTCAATTTCATAAAAGTTCGCGAGGTGCAACCCAGAAAGTGCTTAACGTTCCGGATATTAATAACCTCTTCAATCTCCTTAAGTAGACCCAAGCCGGTAGTCTATAGGTTAGAAACTTTAAATCATCCGAAAATAGATTTCCCCGTCTTCAATAAGGACTTGTTAACAAAAATATGTATACTTAATTATGACAGGGATGTTCAAACCGAATCTGTTGTCATTTTAATTTTAAAATATGATTTTCATAAGGGTTATATGGTCTTGGACCATGTTAGGAGAGAACGCATACCATATTATGGTTGTGCACGGCAGTCTTTCTCCTTTTCCAGGGGGTAAAAAGGGGTAATTAGCGTTCCCTCCGTCAGACGAGCTATAACCGGGAAGCTTTGAACTATGTTCAGGTCGAACCGGACTAGAAGTTGTAAATAATTTGTACATATTTTGTGAATAGTTAGATTTTTGTATAGGTTGAATTTAAATCCTCAGGAAGAGGGAGTCGGGTTCCATCTACAAGAAGAGGAGGTGGCCGTCGGGGTTCTGAGAGCAGCTGGAGGATGATGCCAAGAAAGGGGACCTAAGACTGATTTCACCTTCGCCAGCCGGTTAAGTGTTTCTAAGGTATATTGTTATTTGTAATATTGTATGGCAAAGGTAGTAGAGAAAATGTCCCTCAGTATTCTCAATCAAAGTTCTAGGCAATGTGTTGATATAATTTATATGTGTTAGTGAATGATTATAATAACGTATTAATTGAATCTTGTTTACTTAAATCTTACCCTACATGCCACCTCTTGGATTGGTAAACACGATACCTCTGGAAAGGAGATCCAGTGGTATCATTAAATATAGTTATATTGACTAAATATAGTAAGTAAGCTAGTTTTTGAAGCTACCTCTGCCTTAGAAAAGCAGCCGGTTAAAAACATAGCATTTAAATGGCATCCCATTGTGGGGACGTACTTACCAATCCAATATACTTTATATCACATAGCTAAATTAACAATAATATTAATTTTATCAAATTTAATTGATTAGGTGGCATTAGGGTTATTAGATTATTTTGATTATATAATAGATCACATCATACAATGTCTAAGTAGTATCCATTTAGATTTAATTTACAGAAACTTGACCTTTCTTCTTAATTATTGTTTTTGTTATGCCTGTGTATTATTAGCTTCTGTATTATTGTTTTTGTTGTGCGTCTGTATTAGGTCCTACTTTTCGCGCATCTTATTAAAGTGGCTATTTTTTTGTTTATGTTATTGCTTGAGTATATTTCATAATATTTTCTTCGTTTATTTTATTTGTTGTGTTAGCGTTTAAACCCACCATTAAGGTTTTTTGAATATTTTATTATATGGGGTATTTTCTTACGCACACAATTTTCAATTATGGCTTCAAGAGTCGAAAACGAGGAACGGAGCTACATAATGAAAATGCTCCAAGCAATTAAGGATCAATTAGAGGAAACCATAAAGGAAGAAAAACAGAGGTATAAAAATTTTGAAGAGTGTCTCAAAGCGACAGAGAGGTTTCGCCCGACTGTAGCCACAGCCTGCTCCACAGACGTTGACCTCCAAATTCAGAAGACGGCCTCTACGGAAGATAAAGAAGTAATTAATAATAACACCGAACCTAGTGAAGTGCTCAAGACAGAAAATCAACCTCCTATTAGTATACGTGAAGAGGTAGAAACAGAAACGAAGCCTGAAGTCAGAGATAGTGAAGAATTCGAAGAAAGAACGGAGACGGAACCCCCTATTCGCCCAGAAGAGAAACCTATACCCGCGACTCCATCTAGTAATTCTACAATCGAAGAGGCTCAGAACAAGACCCTTATAATTGTATCTCATGATGCTAAGGATAGTGTCAATTTCATAAAAGTTCGCGAGGTGCAACCCAGAAAGTGCTTAACGTTCCGGATATTAATAACCTCTTCAATCTCCTTAAGTAGACCCAAGCCGGTAGTCTATAGGTTAGAAACTTTAAATCATCCGAAAATAGATTTCCCCGTCTTCAATAAGGACTTGTTAACAAAAATATGTATACTTAATTATGACAGGGATGTTCAAACCGAATCTGTTGTCATTTTAATTTTAAAATATGATTTTCATAAGGGTTATATGGTCTTGGACCATGTTAGGAGAGAACGCATACCATATTATGGTTGTGCACGGCAGTCTTTCTCCTTTTCCAGGGGTAAAAAGGGGTAATTAGCGTTCCCTCCGTCAGACGAGCTATAACCGGGAAGCTTTGAACTATGTTCAGGTCGAACCGGACTAGAAGTTGTAAATAATTTGTACATATTTTGTGAATAGTTAGATTTTTGTATAGGTTGAATTTAAATCCTCAGGAAGAGGGAGTCGGGTTCCATCTACAAGAAGAGGAGGTGGCCGTCGGGGTTCTGAGAGCAGCTGGAGGATGATGCCAAGAAAGGGGACCTAAGACTGATTTCACCTTCGCCAGCCGGTTAAGTGTTTCTAAGGTATATTGTTATTTGTAATATTGTATGGCAAAGGTAGTAGAGAAAATGTCCCTCAGTATTCTCAATCAAAGTTCTAGGCAATGTGTTGATATAATTTATATGTGTTAGTGAATGATTATAATAACGTATTAATTGAATCTTGTTTACTTAAATCTTACCCTACATGCCACCTCTTGGATTGGTAAACACGATACCTCTGGAAAGGAGATCCAGTGGTATCATTAAATATAGTTATATTGACTAAATATAGTAAGTAAGCTAGTTTTTGAAGCTACCTCTGCCTTAGAAAAGCAGCCGGTTAAAAACATAGCATTTAAATGGCATCCCATTGTGGGGACGTACTTACCAATCCAATATACTTTATATCACATAGCTAAATTAACAATAATATTAATTTTATCAAATTTAATTGATTAGGTGGCATTAGGGTTATTAGATTATTTTGATTATATAATAGATCACATCATACAATGTCTAAGTAGTATCCATTTAGATTTAATTTACAGAAACTTGACCTTTCTTCTTAATTATTGTTTTTGTTATGCCTGTGTATTATTAGCTTCTGTATTATTGTTTTTGTTGTGCGTCTGTATTAGGTCCTACTTTTCGCGCATCTTATTAAAGTGGCTATTTTTTTGTTTATGTTATTGCTTGAGTATATTTCATAATATTTTCTTCGTTTATTTTATTTGTTGTGTTAGCGTTTAAACCCACCATTAAGGTTTTTTGAATATTTTATTATATGGGGTATTTTCTTACGCACACAATTTTTCAATTATGGCTTCAAGAGTCGAAAACGAGGAACGGAGCTACATAATGAAAATGCTCCAAGCAATTAAGGATCAATTAGAGGAAACCATAAAGGAAGAAAAACAGAGGTATAAAAATTTTGAAGAGTGTCTCAAAGCGACAGAGAGGTTTCGCCCGACTGTAGCCACAGCCTGCTCCACAGACGTTGACCTCCAAATTCAGAAGACGGCCTCTACGGAAGATAAAGAAGTAATTAATAATAACACCGAACCTAGTGAAGTGCTCAAGACAGAAAATCAACCTCCTATTAGTATACGTGAAGAGGTAGAAACAGAAACGAAGCCTGAAGTCAGAGATAGTGAAGAATTCGAAGAAAGAACGGAGACGGAACCCCCTATTCGCCCAGAAGAGAAACCTATACCCGCGACTCCATCTAGTAATTCTACAATCGAAGAGGCTCAGAACAAGACCCTTATAATTGTATCTCATGATGCTAAGGATAGTGTCAATTTCATAAAAGTTCGCGAGGTGCAACCCAGAAAGTGCTTAACGTTCCGGATATTAATAACCTCTTCAATCTCCTTAAGTAGACCCAAGCCGGTAGTCTATAGGTTAGAAACTTTAAATCATCCGAAAATAGATTTCCCCGTCTTCAATAAGGACTTGTTAACAAAAATATGTATACTTAATTATGACAGGGATGTTCAAACCGAATCTGTTGTCATTTTAATTTTAAAATATGATTTTCATAAGGGTTATATGGTCTTGGACCATGTTAGGAGAGAACGCATACCATATTATGGTTGTGCACGGCAGTCTTTCTCCTTTTCCAGGGGGTAAAAAGGGGTAATTAGCGTTCCCTCCGTCAGACGAGCTATAACCGGGAAGCTTTGAACTATGTTCAGGTCGAACCGGACTAGAAGTTGTAAATAATTTGTACATATTTTGTGAATAGTTAGATTTTTGTATAGGTTGAATTTAAATCCTCAGGAAGAGGGAGTCGGGTTCCATCTACAAGAAGAGGAGGTGGCCGTCGGGGTTCTGAGAGCAGCTGGAGGATGATGCCAAGAAAGGGGACCTAAGACTGATTTCACCTTCGCCAGCCGGTTAAGTGTTTCTAAGGTATATTGTTATTTGTAATATTGTATGGCAAAGGTAGTAGAGAAAATGTCCCTCAGTATTCTCAATCAAAGTTCTAGCAATGTGTTGATATAATTTATATGTGTTAGTGAATGATTATAATAACGTATTAATTGAATCTTGTTTACTTAAATCTTACCTACATGCCACCTCTTGGATTGGTAAACACGATACCTCTGGAAAGGAATCCAGTGGTATCATTAAATATAGTTATATTGACTAAATATAGTAAGTAAGCTAGTTTTTGAAGCTACCTCTGCCTTAGAAAGCACCGGTTAAAAACATAGCATTTAAATGGCATCCCATTGTGGGGACTACTTACCAATCCAATATACTTTATATCACATAGCTAAATTAACAATAATATTATTTTATCAAATTTAATTGATTAGGTGGCATTAGGGTTATTAGATTATTTTGATTATATAATAGATCACATCTACAATGTCTAAGTATATCCATTTAGATTTAATTTACAGAAACTTGACCTTTCTTCTTAATTATTGTTTTTGTTATGCCTGTTATTATTAGTTCTGTATTATTGTTTTTGTTGTGCGTCTGTATAGGTCCTACTTTTCGCGCATCTTATTAAAGTGCTATTTTTTTGTTTATGTTATTGCTTGAGTAATTCTAATATTTTCTTCGTTTATTTTATTTGTTGTGTAGCGTTTAAACCCACCATTAAGGTTTTTGAATATTTTATTATATGGGTATTTTCTTACGCACACAAATTTTCAATTATGGCTTCAAGAGTCGAAAACGAGGAACGAGCTACATAATGAAAATGCTCCAAGCAATTAAGGATCAATTAGAGGAAACCATAAAGGAAGAAAAACGAGGTATAAAAATTGAAGAGTGTCTCAACGACAGAATTTCGCCCGCTGTAGCCACAACCTGCCCACAGACGTTGACCTCCAAATTCAGAAGACGGCCTTACGGAAGAAAGAAGTAATTAATAATAACACGAACTAGTAAGTGCTCAAACAGAAAATCAACCTATTAGTTAACGTGAAGAGGTGAAACAGAAACGAACCTGAATCAGATATAGTGAGAATTCGAAGATAGAACGAGACGGAACCCCCTATTCGCCAGAAGAGAAACGCTATACCCGCGATTCCATCTAGGGAATTTACATCGTAAAGCTCAACAGACCCTAAATTGTCTCATGATGGAATTGATGTAGGTCAATTCATAAAGTTCGCGAGTGCAACCAGAAATTGCTTAACGTTCCGGATATTAATAACCTCTTCAATCTCCTTAAGTAGACCCAAGCCGGTAGTCTATAGGTTAGAAACTTTAAATCATCCGAAAATAGATTTCCCCGTCTTCAATAAGGACTTGTTAACAAAAATATGTATACTTAATTATGACAGGGATGTTCAAACCGAATCTGTTGTCATTTTAATTTTAAAATATGATTTTCATAAGGGTTATATGGTCTTGGACCATGTTAGGAGAGAACGCATACCATATTATGGTTGTGCACGGCAGTCTTTCTCCTTTTCCAGGGGGTAAAAAGGGGTAATTAGCGTTCCCTCCGTCAGACGAGCTATAACCGGGAAGCTTTGAACTATGTTCAGGTCGAACCGGACTAGAAGTTGTAAATAATTTGTACATATTTTGTGAATAGTTAGATTTTTGTATAGGTTGAATTTAAATCCTCAGGAAGAGGGAGTCGGGTTCCATCTACAAGAAGAGGAGGTGGCCGTCGGGGTTCTGAGAGCAGCTGGAGGATGATGCCAAGAAAGGGGACCTAAGACTGATTTCACCTTCGCCAGCCGGTTAAGTGTTTCTAAGGTATATTGTTATTTGTAATATTGTATGGCAAAGGTAGTAGAGAAAATGTCCCTCAGTATTCTCAATCAAAGTTCTAGGCAATGTGTTGATATAATTTATATGTGTTAGTGAATGATTATAATAACGTATTAATTGAATCTTGTTTACTTAAATCTTACCCTACATGCCACCTCTTGGATTGGTAAACACGATACCTCTGGAAAGGAGATCCAGTGGTATCATTAAATATAGTTATATTGACTAAATATAGTAAGTAAGCTAGTTTTTGAAGCTACCTCTGCCTTAGAAAAGCAGCCGGTTAAAAACATAGCATTTAAATGGCATCCCATTGTGGGGACGTACTTACCAATCCAATATACTTTATATCACATAGCTAAATTAACAATAATATTAATTTTATCAAATTTAATTGATTAGGTGGCATTAGGGTTATTAGATTATTTTGATTATATAATAGATCACATCATACAATGTCTAAGTAGTATCCATTTAGATTTAATTTACAGAAACTTGACCTTTCTTCTTAATTATTGTTTTTGTTATGCCTGTGTATTATTAGCTTCTGTATTATTGTTTTTGTTGTGCGTCTGTATTAGGTCCTACTTTTCGCGCATCTTATTAAAGTGGCTATTTTTTTGTTTATGTTATTGCTTGAGTATATTTCATAATATTTTCTTCGTTTATTTTATTTGTTGTGTTAGCGTTTAAACCCACCATTAAGGTTTTTTGAATATTTTATTATATGGGGTATTTTCTTACGCACACAATTTTCAATTATGGCTTCAAGAGTCGAAAACGAGGAACGGAGCTACATAATGAAAATGCTCCAAGCAATTAAGGATCAATTAGAGGAAACCATAAAGGAAGAAAAACAGAGGTATAAAAATTTTGAAGAGTGTCTCAAAGCGACAGAGAGGTTTCGCCCGACTGTAGCCACAGCCTGCTCCACAGACGTTGACCTCCAAATTCAGAAGACGGCCTCTACGGAAGATAAAGAAGTAATTAATAATAACACCGAACCTAGTGAAGTGCTCAAGACAGAAAATCAACCTCCTATTAGTATACGTGAAGAGGTAGAAACAGAAACGAAGCCTGAAGTCAGAGATAGTGAAGAATTCGAAGAAAGAACGGAGACGGAACCCCCTATTCGCCCAGAAGAGAAACCTATACCCGCGACTCCATCTAGTAATTCTACAATCGAAGAGGCTCAGAACAAGACCCTTAAATTGTATCTCATGATGCTAAGGATAGTGTCAATTTCATAAAAGTTCGCGAGGTGCAACCCAGAAAGTGCTTAACGTTCCGGATATTAATAACCTCTTCAATCTCCTTAAGTAGACCCAAGCCGGTAGTCTATAGGTTAGAAACTTTAAATCATCCGAAAATAGATTTCCCCGTCTTCAATAAGGACTTGTTAACAAAAATATGTATACTTAATTATGACAGGGATGTTCAAACCGAATCTGTTGTCATTTTAATTTTAAAATATGATTTTCATAAGGGTTATATGGTCTTGGACCATGTTAGGAGAGAACGCATACCATATTATGGTTGTGCACGGCAGTCTTTCTCCTTTTCCAGGGGTAAAAAGGGGTAATTAGCGTTCCCTCCGTCAGACGAGCTATAACCGGGAAGCTTTGAACTATGTTCAGGTCGAACCGGACTAGAAGTTGTAAATAATTTGTACATATTTTGTGAATAGTTAGATTTTTGTATAGGTTGAATTTAAATCCTCAGGAAGAGGGAGTCGGGTTCCATCTACAAGAAGAGGAGGTGGCCGTCGGGGTTCTGAGAGCAGCTGGAGGATGATGCCAAGAAAGGGGACCTAAGACTGATTTCACCTTCGCCAGCCGGTTAAGTGTTTCTAAGGTATATTGTTATTTGTAATATTGTATGGCAAAGGTAGTAGAGAAAATGTCCCTCAGTATTCTCAATCAAAGTTCTAGGCAATGTGTTGATATAATTTATATGTGTTAGTGAATGATTATAATAACGTATTAATTGAATCTTGTTTACTTAAATCTTACCCTACATGCCACCTCTTGGATTGGTAAACACGATACCTCTGGAAAGGAGATCCAGTGGTATCATTAAATATAGTTATATTGACTAAATATAGTAAGTAAGCTAGTTTTTGAAGCTACCTCTGCCTTAGAAAAGCAGCCGGTTAAAAACATAGCATTTAAATGGCATCCCATTGTGGGGACGTACTTACCAATCCAATATACTTTATATCACATAGCTAAATTAACAATAATATTAATTTTATCAAATTTAATTGATTAGGTGGCATTAGGGTTATTAGATTATTTTGATTATATAATAGATCACATCATACAATGTCTAAGTAGTATCCATTTAGATTTAATTTACAGAAACTTGACCTTTCTTCTTAATTATTGTTTTTGTTATGCCTGTGTATTATTAGCTTCTGTATTATTGTTTTTGTTGTGCGTCTGTATTAGGTCCTACTTTTCGCGCATCTTATTAAAGTGGCTATTTTTTTGTTTATGTTATTGCTTGAGTATATTTCATAATATTTTCTTCGTTTATTTTATTTGTTGTGTTAGCGTTTAAACCCACCATTAAGGTTTTTTGAATATTTTATTATATGGGGTATTTTCTTACGCACACAATTTTCAATTATGGCTTCAAGAGTCGAAAACGAGGAACGGAGCTACATAATGAAAATGCTCCAAGCAATTAAGGATCAATTAGAGGAAACCATAAAGGAAGAAAAACAGAGGTATAAAAATTTTGAAGAGTGTCTCAAAGCGACAGAGAGGTTTCGCCCGACTGTAGCCACAGCCTGCTCCACAGACGTTGACCTCCAAATTCAGAAGACGGCCTCTACGGAAGATAAAGAAGTAATTAATAATAACACCGAACCTAGTGAAGTGCTCAAGACAGAAAATCAACCTCCTATTAGTATACGTGAAGAGGTAGAAACAGAAACGAAGCCTGAAGTCAGAGATAGTGAAGAATTCGAAGAAAGAACGGAGACGGAACCCCCTATTCGCCCAGAAGAGAAACCTATACCCGCGACTCCATCTAGTAATTCTACAATCGAAGAGGCTCAGAACAAGACCCTTATAATTGTATCTCATGATGCTAAGGATAGTGTCAATTTCATAAAAGTTCGCGAGGTGCAACCCAGAAAGTGCTTAACGTTCCGGATATTAATAACCTCTTCAATCTCCTTAAGTAGACCCAAGCCGGTAGTCTATAGGTTAGAAACTTTAAATCATCCGAAAATAGATTTCCCCGTCTTCAATAAGGACTTGTTAACAAAAATATGTATACTTAATTATGACAGGGATGTTCAAACCGAATCTGTTGTCATTTTAATTTTAAAATATGATTTTCATAAGGGTTATATGGTCTTGGACCATGTTAGGAGAGAACGCATACCATATTATGGTTGTGCACGGCAGTCTTTCTCCTTTTCCAGGGGGTAAAAAGGGGTAATTAGCGTTCCCTCCGTCAGACGAGCTATAACCGGGAAGCTTTGAACTATGTTCAGGTCGAACCGGACTAGAAGTTGTAAATAATTTGTACATATTTTGTGAATAGTTAGATTTTTGTATAGGTTGAATTTAAATCCTCAGGAAGAGGGAGTCGGGTTCCATCTACAAGAAGAGGAGGTGGCCGTCGGGGTTCTGAGAGCAGCTGGAGGATGATGCCAAGAAAGGGGACCTAAGACTGATTTCACCTTCGCCAGCCGGTTAAGTGTTTCTAAGGTATATTGTTATTTGTAATATTGTATGGCAAAGGTAGTAGAGAAAATGTCCCTCAGTATTCTCAATCAAAGTTCTAGGCAATGTGTTGATATAATTTATATGTGTTAGTGAATGATTATAATAACGTATTAATTGAATCTTGTTTACTTAAATCTTACCCTACATGCCACCTCTTGGATTGGTAAACACGATACCTCTGGAAAGGAGATCCAGTGGTATCATTAAATATAGTTATATTGACTAAATATAGTAAGTAAGCTAGTTTTTGAAGCTACCTCTGCCTTAGAAAAGCAGCCGGTTAAAAACATAGCATTTAAATGGCATCCCATTGTGGGGACGTACTTACCAATCCAATATACTTTATATCACATAGCTAAATTAACAATAATATTAATTTTATCAAATTTAATTGATTAGGTGGCATTAGGGTTATTAGATTATTTTGATTATATAATAGATCACATCATACAATGTCTAAGTAGTATCCATTTAGATTTAATTTACAGAAACTTGACCTTTCTTCTTAATTATTGTTTTTGTTATGCCTGTGTATTATTAGCTTCTGTATTATTGTTTTTGTTGTGCGTCTGTATTAGGTCCTACTTTTCGCGCATCTTATTAAAGTGGCTATTTTTTTGTTTATGTTATTGCTTGAGTATATTTCATAATATTTTCTTCGTTTATTTTATTTGTTGTGTTAGCGTTTAAACCCACCATTAAGGTTTTTTGAATATTTTATTATATGGGGTATTTTCTTACGCACACAATTTTCAATTATGGCTTCAAGAGTCGAAAACGAGGAACGGAGCTACATAATGAAAATGCTCCAAGCAATTAAGGATCAATTAGAGGAAACCATAAAGGAAGAAAAACAGAGGTATAAAAATTTTGAAGAGTGTCTCAAAGCGACAGAGAGGTTTCGCCCGACTGTAGCCACAGCCTGCTCCACAGACGTTGACCTCCAAATTCAGAAGACGGCCTCTACGGAAGATAAAGAAGTAATTAATAATAACACCGAACCTAGTGAAGTGCTCAAGACAGAAAATCAACCTCCTATTAGTATACGTGAAGAGGTAGAAACAGAAACGAAGCCTGAAGTCAGAGATAGTGAAGAATTCGAAGAAAGAACGGAGACGGAACCCCCTATTCGCCCAGAAGAGAAACCTATACCCGCGACTCCATCTAGTAATTCTACAATCGAAGAGGCTCAGAACAAGACCCTTATAATTGTATCTCATGATGCTAAGGATAGTGTCAATTTCATAAAAGTTCGCGAGGTGCAACCCAGAAAGTGCTTAACGTTCCGGATATTAATAACCTCTTCAATCTCCTTAAGTAGACCCAAGCCGGTAGTCTATAGGTTAGAAACTTTAAATCATCCGAAAATAGATTTCCCCGTCTTCAATAAGGACTTGTTAACAAAAATATGTATACTTAATTATGACAGGGATGTTCAAACCGAATCTGTTGTCATTTTAATTTTAAAATATGATTTTCATAAGGGTTATATGGTCTTGGACCATGTTAGGAGAGAACGCATACCATATTATGGTTGTGCACGGCAGTCTTTCTCCTTTTCCAGGGGGTAAAAAGGGGTAATTAGCGTTCCCTCCGTCAGACGAGCTATAACCGGGAAGCTTTGAACTATGTTCAGGTCGAACCGGACTAGAAGTTGTAAATAATTTGTACATATTTTGTGAATAGTTAGATTTTTGTATAGGTTGAATTTAAATCCTCAGGAAGAGGGAGTCGGGTTCCATCTACAAGAAGAGGAGGTGGCCGTCGGGGTTCTGAGAGCAGCTGGAGGATGATGCCAAGAAAGGGGACCTAAGACTGATTTCACCTTCGCCAGCCGGTTAAGTGTTTCTAAGGTATATTGTTATTTGTAATATTGTATGGCAAAGGTAGTAGAGAAAATGTCCCTCAGTATTCTCAATCAAAGTTCTAGGCAATGTGTTGATATAATTTATATGTGTTAGTGAATGATTATAATAACGTATTAATTGAATCTTGTTTACTTAAATCTTACCCTACATGCCACCTCTTGGATTGGTAAACACGATACCTCTGGAAAGGAGATCCAGTGGTATCATTAAATATAGTTATATTGACTAAATATAGTAAGTAAGCTAGTTTTTGAAGCTACCTCTGCCTTAGAAAAGCAGCCGGTTAAAAAATATAGCAATATATATATAGGTTTTCTACTGTTCTTAGGTTTCAGTCAATTAATAAACAATTTTATTTATGCCACGTTGCGAGAATTTATTGTTCTCATAATCATGCCTTAACAGTGGAAAAACAAAAAAAAACAGAACATTAATACTTACCATTTCAGATAAAATAGTGTCTTACATAGACATATGAGTATACTATAAAATTTGAAAGAACACTGAAGTAAAGAGCTAAGGAATAGTTCAGGTATGGAAGGTTCTCCAAATTAATAACGTCAGGAGTCCGGATTTATTTGTTTTTGTTTTATTTTGTATTTATTATTATTCACAGATTTTGTTAATATGTGTTTATTAAATTTGAGTAACATGTATGCGGAAGGTTCTGGACATCCATTTTTTTATTTATGGCGCGATTTTTATATTTTTCTATGGTATTCATTTCTTTAAAATTTCGTTTGAAGCTGTTTTTTTTTCATAATGAATAATTTTGGATGAGTGAAATTTAAATGTATATCCCATTTTTCTGAAATGAGCGTTAAGGGCAGTTTGATCTCGTTTATTAGTGTTTATTTTAAATTGAAGTGCATCTATATTTGTTTAGATAAACTCTCATTTTTAGATATTGTTCAGATGTTCCAAAATAAGACTTTCCAAATTTGTCTTCACAAGGAATTTCGTATACTCGCTAACCAGTCAACCCATACTCCTGGTGTCAAAAATGTGGATAATCCTCCATACCTGAACTATTTCTTTGCATATTTACTTCATTGTTCTTTCAAAGTTTATTGTATACACATATTTCTATGTAAGACACTATTTTATCTGAAATTGTAAGTAAATTTCTAATAATATCTTTAATGTAAATTCAAATTGAAATATCTATTTAACTACTCTATGTTTATTCATTGTTGAATGTATTATTTTCTGTATCTGTACAATAAAATCATATATTAATTATTGTGTAAAAATATTAATGTTTTTCACTGTTAAAGGATGATTTTGGGAACAATAAATTCTCGAAACGTTGAAAAAATAAATTGTTTACTTATTGACTAGAACCTAAGAACAATAGGAAACATAAATTATCAACAGTCAAGAACTATTTGGTTATTTATTTAACGTCCCTTTATGCTGCTGTGGCTAATCAGACGATGCTACAGTGGGAGTCCTAAATTTTTCCTATCCAGGTTTTTTATTAGGATAGGGATCTAATGGACGAGTACCTGAGGCTCGGGACCACCTTTTAACGTCCCTTCCAAAGGACGGCATAACTAAGGATTTTTTACTCCCATTAAAAATCCTAGGGCTACAGTCGAGAACTTATCAAACAATATATATATAACTAAATATACCACTGTTTCACCTATCTTAGAGCAGGCGTCCCCACCCCAAGGCCTATTCCCATGGGCATTGTAGAAATCCATATCAGAGACGGTTTGATATCATCTGAGGAAATTGTTGTTTATGTGCGAAGCGAATGCGCCACGTCTCGCAATAAAAGTGAAGGAGGCTCTTGCGATCTTCCCGAGGTATAGAAGATAAATCTTTAAATAAGATTAGAACAGTTTTCCATTTTTAAAGAAGTATTGGTTTATCACTGAGCTAAAGCTTTTGTTTGGGTCATGGATATGTCCTTTGGATGGGGCTCTGTAACCTTCATTGTGTAACTTTTTTCACGCTCAATGTGATCTAATCTGTTGGTGTTGCTAGGATAGAAGATTTGGCGAAAGTTTCCTAGTCAGAAATTAAGTGATGAATATCGTTTTTTATATAACATTTGTTGACTCATTCTGATTCACAAAAAAGGACCGAGGACGGATTGTAACAACTATCGTTGGATCTCTCTTCTCCCAGTGTGCTATAAAATATTCTCGTCAATACTAACTAGCCGAATCACAGAATACGCTGAGGAAATTATCGGAGACAATCAATGTGGTTTTAGGCGGAATCGCTCGACTATTGATCAAATATTTTCCTTACGTCAAATATTAGAGAAGAAGCTGGAATACAACGGTTTAGTCCATCAACTCTATATCGATTTTAAAAAGGCTTATCATTCCATAGACCGTCAGAAGCTATATAACATCATGATTGAACAGGGAATATCTAGAAAGTTAGTAAACCTAGTAGAGATGTGTTTGTCAGAAACATTCCATAAAGTTAGAATCGGTCATAATTACTCTAAGAGATTTGAGGTGCGATCGGGTTTGAAACAGGGTGACTCCCTTTCACCTGTTTTATTTAATATAGCTTTAGAATATGTCATAGAAAAGGTGACGTGTACCGAGAAAGGTTTAGATATGGGTCATAAGATTCCGGTTTTGGGGTATGCCGATGATTTGGTACTGCTAGGTGAAGGGTATAAAATGCAAGTATGTTAATAAAAACCGGTAAAGAAATAGGACTAAAATTAAATACGATAAGATGAAATATATGATTAATAGCAGAAACGGTGGCGATCTTAGTGATATTAATATATCAGGGCATACTTTTGAAAAAGTATTTAGGTTCAATGATAACAAGAAAAAATGAAATCCAGGAAGAAATAAAGTCCTGGTTAAATGTGGGATATGCGTGTTATTATTCAGTTGCTAAGTTACTTAGTCCGCGGCTTCTATCTAAAAACTTAAAGGTTAGAATTTATAAAACTATTATTCTTCCGACGGTTCTTTACGGACATTGGACGAGCCTGTGTAGGTTGAATTTGGTTGCATCGGCATCGAACCTTTGGGTTCGGTAAGTCTATTATTATATAACATTTGTTGCTAGGAACTACTGTTTAGGACTTTGTAGGTGTAAGTGTAGGACTTATAGGTTCGAATATAATTTAAAAGCAATTAAAACTTCAATATCATTTTCTTTTAGGGAAAAAAAAAAGGCAATAGTTATTTTAACACATAAATCCATAGCAAGGAAAATAAAAAAAAAATCTGGTGTGGGCAACACACGACTTTCACTTACCTGGAATGTTAAAATCAATTTAAAAGCTATTAAATACACTTGAATTTGAAAAATATTTTAAGTTGATTTGAATAAAAGTGTAATCATTTTAGTTGGAAACATATTATTTAGATTACATAATATAACTATATTAAATTGTTAATCAGCAATAGTTTAGTCTCCATTCGTCACTTTTAATTAACTTTTACAACTTTGTGGATCAGGTAATATTTTTTGCAAAATCTTTCTCTTTCCAACGGTATATAATACGTCTATATTACCAAAAAAAACAAAAAAAACATTAAAAAATAGATTTGCTCTTTTATCTTTTAGTTAGTCATCAAATTCGTCCTACTTGTATGTTTAGCCGTCCTTCATCAATGTCATTAAGATGATATTGTCAATTTCATAAAACCTACAAAATAAAAGATACAAAATAGATGGTATTAAGTGTATATAAAGATGGTCCCCGTTAACCATAAATCGACTAAGAAATAATCTCTCCCTCATTTTCTATGTTTTGTCTCCTCAAATTGTTACCTTTCTATTTTATTGTATCATTTTTTTAAACTTGGTCGTACAATATGATGTGTTATGTACTGTATATCTATCTTTTCATTGATGTTTCTTCTTGGTATACCTAAGATTCTACTTTTTGGTTTATTATTCTCAATAATGAACCTTTGTAATAGACCAAAAAAAATAAAATACCCCCCTCCCCTTCAAAATTTGAGAGCTTTCATTTCAAGATGCGTAGAATCCGAAAAAAAACAAATCCGTTTGCCCGTCGTCTTCCGTCCGCCGTCATTTCTCCAAAACTACTGGACCAATTTTTTTGAAATTCACCACTAAAATACTAGTCCATTCAACGATGATCCTAACACCTAGACGTTGATATCAGCTGGTAAGTTTTAAAATATCAGCCGATTAAACGTGATTTTATTCAATAACTCAGTTATTTTTTAAGATAGAGAAAAGTGTATATATATATATATATATATATATATATATATATATATTATATATATATATATATATATATATACATACATATATATATATATATATATATATATATTATATATATATATATATACATACATATATATATATATATATATATATATATATATATATATATATATATATATATATATATATTATATATATATATATATATAAGTTTGTGTTGTTCTTAGGTTTCAGTCAATGAATAAACAATTTTATCTATGCGACGTTTTGAGAATTTATTGTTCTCTAGTGTTCTTTCAAAGCTTGTAGGCTAAACATGCCTAATTAAGACACTATTTTGTCCAAAATTGCATGATTATGAGAACAATAAATTCTCGAAACGTCGCATAGATAAAATTGTTTATTCATTGACTGAAACCTAAGAACAACACAAAGTTAAATTATCAACAGTCGAGAACTGATCAAACAATATTATTATCAAAAGGTTATTAGAAGAGAGTTTTCTTTCAAAGCTTGTAGGCTAAACATGCCTAATTAAGACACTATTTTGTCCAAAATTGCATTATTATGAGAACAATAAATTCTCGAAACGTCGCATAGATAAAATTGTTTATTCATTGACTGAAACCTAAGAACAACACAAACTTAAATTATCAACAGTCGAGAACTGATCAAACAAATATATATATATATATATTATATATATATATATATATATATATATATATATATATATATATATATATATTGAAGCTACAGATTTTAATAGATATAATACATAAAAATCGGTAATTATTGGAGATCAAGACAACGCGATGGACAAACACCAAAAAAAAAAAAAGAATTAAAAATATTATCTTATATGGTCAAGCCACAACTTATAAGAGATGTGATTCCCTGATAACTCGGTTATTATTGCTGATAAAGATAAAATGTAAGGTTTTCTGGAATCAAGAAATGTTATTTGAATTATTTGAATAAAAATCGAAAGAAAAGAAAACGAAATAGTAACGAAGTCCTGTATGAATACTTTTGGTTTATTATTTTCAAAAATAAACTTTTGTAATCAACCAACAAAATTAAATAAATAACTCAGCTTTCGTTTCAAGATGCGTAGAATCCGAATAACGAATAAAAAAAAAATCCGTTTGTCCACCGTCCGCGGCATTTCTTCGAAACTGCTGGACCAATTTTTTTTGAACTTCTCCTAATAAGTTAATACCAAAAATTTTGTTCCATTTTATCTACCTATCTATCGGCGATATGGTTCTTGTAGGACATTGGACTCCTCAGCGATCCTCCTCCACTCTGACCTGTCTTCGGCTGCCCTTATCCATCCGCTGTCACCCAACGATCGAAGGTCTTCCTCTACGTCCTGCAGCCAACGATGTCTAGGTCTGCCCCTGCTCCTTCTTCCACCAGGGTGTCCCTCCATCATCATTTTTGGCAGCCTCCCACTTTCCATCCTCTATACATGCCCCAGGCATCTTATTCTGGCACTCTTGATCTTGGCAACTATATCAGGTGTCTAATACAGATTTCTAATTTCATCATTTGATCAGCTGATGCGCTCGATGATAACAGTCATACGTTACATCGTCTCTCAGATTTTTGCTTTTTTCAGTAGGAATTCGCTTGAATTCAGTCTGGAGAACATCACTAGACCCCAGAAATACTACGGCAGTGAATATTGGAGACATTTCGGTAAGCAAAGTTATAATTTACTTTGTACAATCACGAAATAGTGAAAGGAGGGTCACTGATCAGCTGATTGCCGCTAGCTCGGCAAGCTCGGGCTTGCTTTTCGTTAACTTCTCTTTCTTTTATCTTTAATTCTTATCTCATTATTTATTTATTATTATTATTTTCTTAATCAATGAGATATTTTCATCAAGTCATGTCCTCAAAGTCTGCAAGTAAAAGATCTAGATTTGCAGGTTCTAACTCGTCTCCTACAAAACAGAGACCCCGCCGTGAACAAAATAAAAAAATGATTCCACCAGCGACCGCGTCAGCTACCTCATTAGGATCTGAACCACAGCCCAGCACATCATCACAAGGAATAACTGATGAATCCCCGTTTTTTACACCGAATCCATTTGAGATCCTCCAAAATGAAAAAGAAACCATGGAATCTTCTCCTATACCCAGGGAACCACTACCTCCACCAATATTTGTTAAAAATATTAAAAATTTTAAATTGATGTGTGCGCATTTAAACAAAGTAACTGATCCTAATAGTTATTATTGTATAAGTAGAACCAATGATACTAAAATATCTCCGACTACTGCTGAAACCTACAGAAAAATTGTAAAATATCTGACTGAGACCAAAGCTGACTTTCATACATATCAGCTGCGCCAGGAGAGAGCATTAAGGGTCGTAATCAGAAACCTACATTCCTCAACACCCGTTGAAGCTATCAAAGAAGAACTGAGAGAATTAGGATTCCAAGTGAGGCAAGTCACCAACGTTCTAAAAGATAAAAGTCCACTGCCTCTATTCTTCGTGGACTTGGAACCATCAGCAGGAGTCGAAAAAATCTATGACCTCAGTAGACTGTACTATACCCGTGTAAAAGTTGAAAAACCGTACACAAAGAGGGAAATAGTTCAGTGTCATAACTGTCAGGCATATGGTCATACCAAAAGTTATTGCCATCACGTACCGCGCTGTGTGAAATGCGGTGAACAGCATAAATCAGAAGAATGTACAAGATCAAGATCAACACCCGCTGTATGTGTGCCTCAAGGAATGCCTCAAGGAATGCCTCAAGTGCCAATACCTGTGCCTCAAGGACCACCCGGCTAACTACAAGGGATGTGAAATCTACAAGAAACTCAGAACCAGATACCAAAAACCTCAGGATCCGAATGAAACAACTATACCAATCAGAAGCAGAAGAGAACCATCTAAACTTGTAAATTCTAATGTGTCATTTGCCCACTTGCTTGGAGGTGGAAGCCAGAGTCATGAAGTCGAGGCACTGCCGGAACAACATTTTCCTCAACATTCTCAATCTATTGTACAACAATCTATCCCTCAAAGTTTACCTAATCTTCAAAAAAACTCCTCAACATCAAATTTCTCATATCCCTCCACCATCAAACGTCACAGATCTTACCAGTCTAATGACATCGTTCATCTCCGAAATCAAATCTCTTGTTATGCCGCTTATATCACTCCTTACAAATCTAGTATCAAATCTAATCCCTGCCTTGAAAAATCCTTAAATGAATTCACCTAACTCCTTATCCATTCTCCTTTGGAATGCGAATGGTGTTAGAAATCATACTGACGAACTGACAGCGTTGTTGAAAGACAAAACAATCGATGTTGCACTTATAACTGAAACAAGACTAACGACTAAACAGTACTTCAAAATACCGCAATACATGACATACCGTACTGACCACCCAGACGGCAAAGCCCATGCCGGTTCTGCTATCATTGTCCACCAATCCCTCTCTCATCATTTACTCCCACTTCCCACCAATGATTTCCTACAAGCCACAGCCATAGTAATCAAGACTTTTTCCTTTCCGGTAACCCTCACATCTGCATACTGCCCTCCTAAACATTCCATTTCCAATTCCGAATTTGTATCCTTCCTGGATTCCTTAGGAAATCGTTTCATTCTGGGTGCAGACTTAAACGCCAAGCATCAGCAGTGGGGTTCCAGAACCACGAATTCTCGGGGACAAAATTTGCTGTCTGCACTCAACTCCCGAAATTTTAATATCCTGAATCCTGACTCCCTTACCTACTGGCCAACCGATCCTAACCGCAATCCTGACATCCTCGACTTCTTTATCCACAGCGGATTAGGCTCCCTAAACTTGTCTGTAACTCGCCTTGATGAACTATCCTCAGACCATAGTCCACTGATCCTAAAAGTATCTCTCACTCCAATTCCAAAACCCATTCCACCATCATTCATCCGAGGCCCTATTAACTGGAACCTTTTCCGCCAAATCCTGACCGATAATATTGACCTCAGAGTAACCCTCAAAAACCCCAGATGACCTAGATAATTCCGTCTATTCCTTTACCACCGCTATCCAACAAGCTGTCTGGACTGCCTCCTCTCCTAAACACCCCAATATAAATCATCACCAAAATCATTTTCCACAACATATTATAGACCTCATCCATACCAAACGCCGAGCAAGATCATTATGGCAGCGCACCCGACACCCAACAGATCGCCGCTCCTATAACTTCTATTGTAGACAATTGAAGAGGGAGTTGGCGACTTTCCGTTCCCAGTCCTTTAATTCCTACCTCTCCTCTCTATCAGCTCGTGATAATTCCCTGTGGAATGTCACGAAAAAGATCCTAAAATACCATCAAGTTTCCCATCCTCTCCGACGTGGTGATGACTCCTGGGCTGCGTCTGATGAAGATAAAGCCGAGGAATTCGCCACACACCTCTCCAAAGTTTTCACTCCTCACCGGAATCCCAAGCCAATCACACCGCAACAGTGCAAGACTTTCTTTTGTCACCAATTCCACTTTCCCTACCTCCTAAAGCTATTAATCCCTCTGAGGTCAAATATCTTCTCCAAAAACTTACCCTCCGTAAATCTCCTGGACACGATCTCCTTACTCCCCAGATCCTCCGACAACTTCCGCAGAAAGCTATTATATTCCTTACTTATATTTACAACTGCATCCTACGCACCACCTATTTTCCTCTGTTATGGAAACATTCCACTATCATTCTTTTTCTAAAACCAGGCAAACCTTCCAACAACACTTCATCCTACAGGCCTATTAGTCTACTCCCCATCCTCTCAAAAATCTTCGAAAGGCTTCTTCTTAAACGTATCCTACCCATACTAGAATCTCAAAATCTTCCTTCCCATCAGTTTGGATTCCGTCCTCACCATTCCACAGTTCAACAGGGGCTCCAAGTTGTAGACCATATTTCCTCAGTTATTGAATGCAAAGAGTATTGTTCTGGTGCGTTTCTGGACATTGCGCAAGCTTTTGACCGGGTATGGCACACTGGATTACTCTTCAAGCCTAAAACCCATTTACCCCAGTCTCTATACCTCATTCTCCGATCCTACCTCTCAAACCGTTCCTTCCGCGTTCGCTGTGGTGTAGAATTTTCTAACCTTTATCCCGTTGAGGCCGGTGTTCCTGAAGGCAGCATCTTGGGACCCGTCCTCTACATCCTTTACACTGCTGATATTCCTACACATCCTGATACCTTTCTGTCAACTTTTGCAGACGACACCGCCATCCTATCATCCAGTTCCAATCCTGAAACAGCATCCTTAAACCTGCAAAGACACCTTTCTATTATCGAAGACTGGTGTAATGCTTGGCGCATAAAGGTGAACGAAGCCAAATGCAAACACGTAACCTTTACTCTTCGACGAAACTCCTGTCCGCTAGTTTACTTCAATTCCATTCCAATTCCTCCTTCAGATACAGTCCGGTATCTTGGCTTACTGTTAGGCAAAAGATTGACTTGGAACCCACATACAAGACTTAAAAGACAAGAACTCAATCGACGATTCGGACAGTTATACCGACTACTCAACAGAAAATCTGAACTTACAGTTAACAACAAATTATTAATCTACAGGACAATACTGAAGCCTATCTGGACCTACGGACTTGAACTGTGGGAGACAGCTAAACGTACTAACATCAAACGTATTCAATCCTTTCAATCCAAAGTCCTTCGTACAATAGTAAATGCTCCTTATTATGTTTCCAACTATACCTTGCACCACGACCTTAATGTTCCTTTTATTTCAGACCTGATTCCATCCAAATTTTCCAAATTCCACCAGAATCTCATTCATCATCCTAATCCTCTAGCTCAATCCCTATCCAGCTCCACTCATCCATAACAACCCACCTAGAAGGTTGAATCGGCAGTGGCCTCGTGACCTCTTGTAACATGTATATTGGAGTTCTAGCATTGGCTAGGTTCTCCACTCACGTGCTGTATGCTTGTGAATTGTATATAGGTATGAATGACTATTGTATATATTTTTATTGATTTTATTTTGTATATATGTATATTTTATTATTATTATTATATCGTGTGAATGTAGTATGAATGTTGTACGTTATCACTATTAAAAATGTCCTGAATTGGACAGATTGTAATATTGCTCGATAAATAAAAAATAAAAGAGAATTTCATCATTTGTCTTCATCCGCGAACGATCTCCTTCTTTGGCAGGACCAAAGATTTTTCTGAGAATTTTTCTTTCCCACATGTTAAGTAGTCTTTCATCATTGCGTGTTAATGTCCTGGACTCGCTTCCGTGCATGACCACTGGCTGAAGGACAGTACAATATAATCTTATCTTCAGTTCTCTGGATATATTCCTGTGCTTAAATATTTTCATGAGAGACCAATAGCATCTATTGCCAGCAGTTATCCTTGCTTTAATTTTGTCTCTAATCTTGTTATTCTCTGTGATAACAGTGCCTAGATACTTAAACTGTGGTACTCTCTCGAACCTATATCCAGCCCCTCGATATACCTGTTTCTTCCTTTTTCCCTGCTGGATTTAGTGTCTCATAGTTTTTTCCGTATTTATGATCAGTCCTGTTCTCCTCGCGGCCACTTCGCACTCCTCGAAAGCTCCAAGTAAAGCACTGGTTGTTCTCCCGGTTATCACAAGATCATCTGCAAACGCTAGTCTGTGATAAATACATCCTCCAGGCCTTGTCCTTATTGTTCAATTGTAATTGTACATATTTTGAGTCCTTATTGTTCCATTTTATAGATAATTAAATTCTGGACTAAATTAAAAAAAGAATCATTGAAATTGGTTAACAACTAGCTTAGATACTGCGTTTTGAAATAAGTGGTACTGTTATGATATGATGCTTTGAATTAGTGCTTTTCATATTACTTAATATCAACCGCCATATAAACAGCCTATACCCTAATATTGTTTTTTGGAAATAATTAAACCATTGTGTAATAATTTGCAGCGTTTTTTAATTTTCTGTTAGCAGTGTAGAACTAATATTATACATATTTTATGTTTTTTTTGTATAATATAAAAAAAAAAAAAAGTTAAGGCAACTTTATTATTAAAATATTATTTATATTTAAAGAGGAAAAACCGTTGGGGGATTTTACATCAACACCTTAAAAACTAACCACACACAAAGAACTTTTCACGCGACTTGGTTATTCGTAATCAGAGAAAAATGTTTGGTGAAATCAAGCATCCGAAAATTTCTCAATCGCAATATTTTCCTTTACGATGTATTTCATACTTGTGAAAGTAATAACCAATTAAGTATCTTCTCCTAATAAAATTTCTAACATATAATTACTGTGTTTACTGGTAAATAATTATGGATATCGAGACGCCTGTTATGACGCGGGATGTTAAATGATATTAGGAGGGGCCATTATGAGATAAGCCCGTATAAGATCGATCTGCAAACTTGTTCCTAACTCCCTCGATCCAAATTAACAGTTATATATTTAGATTATGTCTATCCTACTGTGATGAGTTTGCACTCGTGTTTACATATTTACATCAATGCTTGGATTAGGTTTTTATTTGACATATGTATATATATATATATATATATATATATATATATATATATATAAATTATATGGGTCCCTTTATAATACCTGTTATGTAAAATTGAAATATATAATACGTCTGGCCTACAGAAAAGAGAAATATAATTATTATTTTTAATTAGATGAGGAAGATGGTTGGGGGTGCGGTCATAAATTAAAACCACACAATTAAAAATAAGCGTTATTTTTATTATGTGCCGACGTTTCGGCCTACAATGTGGGCCTTCATCAGGGCTAAAAGAAACAAGATAACAACCAATGTAATTATAGACTTAATAATGCGTTAGGTATATAATAATAATATGAAAGTAATAAATTATGGGAACATAAATAATATTAAATGTAAAATGATAATAAGATGACAATTATAAAGTATGGAAATAAGGTGACAGTTATAAAGTATGGAAATAAACAAAATTAAGATGATAGTTATAAAGTATGGAAGTAAACATAATTGAGATGATAATATTGTAATGAGAATATATAAATAGAGACTCAGTAATGAAAAAAAAAAAAAAAAAAAAAAAAAAAAAAAAAAATGATAAAGGAAAAATATGTGAACAATTAAAATTTTAAATATTAACAATTTTGAGTTGATATATGACGGTAATATATTAAAAACATAGTTAAGAGTATAGGTAATATATAAAAAAATATAGTCATTACAAAAGAGAAACAGTATGAATAAAAAATAATAATTTAAATTTTAAAATAATGTAATATTAAACTAATAATTATATGTCAGGATATGTAACGGAGAAAGATATGAGTATAGAAAGGGGGAGAAAGAAATGGTTGTTTAAAAAATGAGCTAGGGAACCAACCAATTTAAACAACCATCTGATCATCTCTTCATAATTTTATTTTTATTTATTTATTATCAATTTTTTATTTATATATTTATTTAATTTTCGTATTCCCCCTTTTTTTTTTTTTTTTTTTTATTTATTTATTTGTTTACCTACTAGATTACTGTTTATTTATCATTTCCTTCGACAGCTCCTTATCGTCATTCGTTATTACCTTATCATCATTCATCATTTATCATCGTCATCCGTTATTACTTAAAATCTTTTAATCTTTACCTCGTCACTATTAAATTTTAAAATAATGTAATATTAAACTAATAATTATATGTCAGGATATGTAACGGAGAAAGATATGAGTATGGAAAGGGGGAGAAAGAAATGGGCGATGAAAAAAGACCCTTATCAATAAGAAAAAATACTTACATGACGTGCAAGCGTTGCCTACAGAAGTGATGTTTCCCAGTTTAAAAAACGCTCATTGCGTGGAACGGAAAATATGAGAACTAGAATGTCCGTTAGGAAAATTCCAAGAAGCTAAGTTATGTTTACTGATTCGATTGTTAAAAAAAATAGCCAAAAGTCATTACTTGAGAGTACTTGAGTTATTACTTATGAGTATTTGATAAAATTGTAAGAAATAGTGACGAGGTAAAGATTAAAAGATTTTAAGTAATAACGGATGACGATGATAAATGATGAATGATGATAAGGTAATAACGAATGACGATAAGGAGCTGTCGAAGGAAATGATAAATAAACAGTAATCTAGTAGGTAAACAAATAAATAAATAAAAAAAAAAAAAAAAAAGGGGGAATACGAAAATTAAATAATATTATTAAATAAAAAATTGATAATAAATAAATAAAAATAAAATTATGAAGAGATGATTCAGATGGTTGTTAAATTGGTTGGTTCCTAGTCATTTTTTAAACAACCATTTCTTTCTCCCCCTTTCTATACTCATATCTTTCTCCGTTACATATCCTGACATATAATTATTAGTTTAATATTACATTATTTTAAAATTTAAATTATTATTTTTTATTCATACTGTTTCTCTTTTGTAATGACTATATTTTTTTATATATTACCTATACTCTTAACTATGTTTTTAATATATTACCGTCATATATCAACTCAAAATTGTTAATATTTAAAATTTTAATTGTTCACATATTTTTCCTTTATCATTTTTTTTTTTTTTTTTTTTTTTTTTACATTTACTGAGTCTCTATTTATATATTCTCATTACAATATTATCATCTCAATTATGTCTACTTCCATACTTTATAACTATCATCTTAATTTTGTTTATTTCCATACTTTATAACTGTCACCTTATTTCCATACTTTATAATTGTCATCTTATTATCATTTTACATTTAATATTATTTATGTTCCCATAATTTATTACTGTCATATTATTATTATATACCTAACGCATTATTAAGTCTATAATTACATTGGTTGTTATCTTGTTTCTTTTAGCCCTGATGAAGGCCCACATTGTAGGCCGAAACGTCGGCACATAATAAAAATAACGCTTATTTTTAATTGTGTGGTTTTAATTTATGACCGCACCCCCAACCATCTTCCTCATCTAATTTCTCTACGGTCAACAAAACTCCATCATTATTATTTCTAATAGTAATAGAAGAAAGAAAGACGCATAGTCTGATTGTAAAATACTTTTTCCCCTTCACGGAATTAACTTATTGAAAAGCAATAAATAATTCAAAGAAAAATGACATATCACCACTGATAATTTGAAAGGGCTATATCTCTGCTAGTTCTCAGCTAATTTCTATGATTATTACTTTCACTTACGTAAATATGAAATATATAGTAAGGGAAAGTATTGCGATCGTAAAAATTTTCGAATTCCAGCTTTCAACGGAAATGCACGTTTTAGGGTTCCCTGAGTCCAAATGACCAAGTCCCGCAAAAAGGCATGTGTGTCTGTGTGCTAAGTGTAGAGTTAAAAGAAAAAGTTCTATTAAACTGAAAAATCTTAGTTATGACAACAATACGCCCGAGATGTTACAAAAACTTTTTCATTAAAATCACCTAACCAGAAGAGCCACTTTATACCATTCGTTTTGCACCTTTTTACGATTTTCTCTAAAACGGCTCTAACAATTTTGATTAAACACGCTATATCGATGTAAAATTTAACGAGCTTTAACATCGTGTAGGTTTCATTCTTATGGAAATAGTCGGACAGGGCTTGAATGCCGATATTTCAAATCGTCTAAAGAACCTTTAATTTTTTAGATTCTATAAAAATAACCATATTATCCTGTTACCATTGATGAAAAAACAGTTATATATGTAAGTTGAACGAATTCGATGTCCAACTAAAAGAGATAACTGTAAAAATACTTTTTTAATGAACTTTTTTGTTTTTTAACTTAACTTGAGAAGTAATATACATGTATTATATACAATTGGAATGTTAAGATTTTTTTAAAGTATTATCTTATACATACTATTGTAAAAGTTAACAGAGAGTGATGAAAAGGCCGATAAAACTAACTGATTGTCGTAAATAATAATATAATAGATTATTTAATAAATCACGTGTTTCTATTAAAATCAAATGTAAATAATTCTTTAGCAGTTTATTTTCGTTTCTAAACTTGTTTAAAAATCTTAAATTGATATAAATAACGGAGGTAAGTGAAAGTTTTGTTTTGCGCGCACCAGATTTTTGTTATCACTTTTTTTTTTTATAACTATTTTTAAATACTTGTAAGAATAATCATCTCTTGAATATCTATCTCTATCATCGTTCAGGACCCCTTCATAGTATCAAAAAACGTTTCGTATTTATCCTGTATATTTTACTAGATATATTTTAGATGACAATTATTTTCCATTATTAAATGCTTGCTGTAAAAATCGAAATATCACCATTACAGGGCGTTTGTTTGGGATGACAGATGGCATTGGAAAAGTTAGATTTGAATGAGGATAGAGATGCAGCATGGCGGATATTGGTAGGTAGTGAATTCCAGAGAGTAGTAGAGTGAGCAATAAATTAACCATGAAGAGTTTATTTCTGTGCGATGAATGGCGCGAACTTGTTTCTGTAAGTGGTCTGAGGAATTGCAGTATGTAAGTAGGAATTATGATGGAATTTTAACAAAAACTTGTGGGAAAATCAATTGGATTTTCAATGTTCAAAGATATGATCCACTATGAGATGAGTTCAATTTCAGCATGTAAACAACCACTGTTAAGGTGGTACTATCATGATAGAAAAGTAAGACAAAGTGTATATCATTCTAAATACTCGAGTGATATCACCATTTTGCCTAAAGGCCTCTTCAGACGATCGTTCAAAAAGGACGGTTTGGAAGGACGGTTCGACACGTTGTTCAAAACTGATGAAAAGAACGACGTCTTATTGCCAAAACTGTCGTAATGGAAGGACGGTTCTGCGACCTAGCCGAGACAGATAAAATCCTTCTAGTACGTCGTTCTTTTCTAAGAATTCTCACAGTTAATCCATTTATGACGATGATTCTTCATTTTTTTTAAACTATTGACTTACTTAAAGGAGATGGCCATTCAACTTATACAATTAAAAATAAGCGAATTAATTTAGATAAATATTAGTCGCACTTAAAATGAAAAAAAAATCACGACTTTCACTTACCTCGACTGTTAAAATCAATTTAAAAACTATTAAATGTACTTCATTTATTTTATCTAGATTATATAATGTAAAAATATAAAGATCGATTATTTAAAGAATAGATAAATCAATGAATATAACTTATATCAATCATTCATAATATTTTTACTTGTTCATTTAAAATCACTGTACTTTTTAGAGGTCCTCAGAATTATATAGTTTAATCTATCTAAAAACAAATCTATCTAAAATACTCCAAACAAAACCACTTGCTTAGAAGGACTGCAATGGCTAGTTTAAAGAGACTGACCGGAGGGCTTGGAAGGATAAAACTGAACGATGGTGCTTCGGTTCGTTGTTCAAAACCGACGGTTTTTCCCCCACTATCTTCCTTCCTTTGAACCAAATGACTGGAAGGACGAAATGAATGATCGTCTGAGGGAGCCTTTATTCTTTAACTCTGATTACACCGGTCTGCAACGAAATCCTACTTTAAATAAAAATATGATAAATATGAAGAGCTTAATATGCTAAGTCGATGTTCGCTTTCCATTTTTTTCTATCACATATAGAAATTTTGTAAAGTATTTTTTTTTTAATTTCTCATAATTACGTGTTTTTTGTCTGACTTTGTTGCATTAACGCTGCTCTATTCAGTTGGGATCGTATCATTACTCACGAAAACCTGTCGCGCTGATAGAAAGAGAGAAAAAGATTTCGGCTAACGTGGTTTTAGCACGAATGTGCACGACAGCGCAGATCTTGATGTGTCACCGTAGCGCTCAGTACGTTAAAAATTTGAATCGTGATTCTTTCTTGTTTACACCGAATTTTCGGGTAAGTTTTGAAAGTACATTGAATAAAGCTGAAATGAGAGCTTCGTCTGCTTTTGTAGAAGTATGTAATAATTTACTTGGAAACAATAAAAAAGAGAACTACCGTGAAATCATCCTTGAACTTCTTTCTTCATACAAAGCCCCAAAATGCTATATGTCCCATTTCTTGTATTCTCATTTAGACTTTTTTTCCGCTAATCTTGGAGCAGTATCAGATGAACACGGCGAAAGGTTTCATCAAGACATATTGCACATAGAAAAACGCTATAATGGAAAAAATGGTCAGAAGCGATGCTTGCCGATTTTTGTTGGCAGCTTCGTCGTGAAACACCTACAGAAGAAATGAAAAAGAAGAAAACTAAAAAGTGAAACCATTATTAACAACTAGCAATGAGGGTATCTAATGATTTGTAGGTTTTGAAACACATTTATTCAACATTTGTATCAGTTTTAGCAAACAAGTGAGCATCATTTAAAAACACCATTGAAAAAATATATAAATGATACGGGAGATTTAATACTATATTTCTTTCAGAATTATCTAATTTATCACTCGTTATGCATGAAATAGAAAAAAAAACTTTTTTTGCAGACCAGTGTTATTTACACCTTATTTGTTTACATTTTTACTCAAAATAATTTATGATAACTAGAATTAATAATCATCCCACCGTACTCGACTAAACAGTTAAAGATCTTTGACCCTGAGTACGACAGAATACCGTTTAAGGACGGGAAGCGGAGGATGTGTGTATTCGAAGTCAACAGTGCTTACTTCCTAGCACACGCTCTACAGAACGGTTCTTGTCCAAGGCCGTCAAGTTCCCATGCTATCGGGACTTTAACCTTAGTCCACGCACCTATACACCTACGCACCAATCAAATATCAAACTACTATTTTTATATTTAGATAGAGAGACTATTATTACTTTAGGAAAAAAGAACCTAACGACCAAAGTAACTTTTCTCTTTTTTTCTTTCATAAGATCCATCTCCGGATTGTTATAAACACAACAAAAAAATTATAAGCGAAATCAGTCAAGCCGTTCATGTGCGATGCGACCACCAATGGAAAATGGGATTGATTTATATATATATATATATATATATATATATATATATATATATGTGTGTGTGTGTGTGTGTGTGTGAAGTGAAGTATTGTGCCTCAACTGGAGAATTAAAGTCAATCAATCCAAATGCAAACATGTCACTTTTACCCTGCGAAGACAATCCTGTCCTCCAGTTCACTTTAACTCCATTCCGCTCCCTTTCTCTGACACAGTCCGATATCTTGGCTTCCTTCTAGACAAAAGACTAACTTGGAACCCGCATACTAGACTTAAACGACAAGAACTTAATCGACGATTTGGCCAATTATACAGACTACTGAATCAGAAATTCTAGACTATCTATCGAAAACAAACTGCTAATATACAAGACAGTACTGAAACCTATCTGTGGACTTGAACTGTGGGGGACAGCAAAATTTTGCAACATCAAACGCATTCAATAGTTCCAATTCAAAGTCCTCAGAACAATAGTTAATGCTCCTTATTATGTCACCAACCATACCTTACACCGCGACCTAAATATTCCATTTATTTTAGACCTTATATCATCAAAATTCTCTAAATTCCACCAGAACCTTATCCACCACCCTTATCCACTAGCTCAATCCTTATCCAGCTCCACACCTTACCATCCCCCTAGAAGGTTCAAACGGCAGTGGCCTCGAGACCTCTTGTAACATGTATATTGGAATTCTTGCATTGGCTAGATTCTTCACTCACGTGCTGTATGCTTGAGAATTGTATATAGATATGAGTGATTTTTGCATATATTCTTATTGATTCTGTTTTGTATATATGTATATTGTATTATTATTTTATAAATTTATTGTTTTGAATAGATTGTGTGAATGTAGTATGAATTTTGTACTTTATGAATATTAAAAATGTCCTAAATTGGACTGATCGTAATATTACTCGATAAAGAATTGTTTCTGAATTACAAAAAAAAAAATTAATAATTAAATGTATGCATAATTATTACATAAAGATAACTAAATTAAAGTTAAACAGAAGCTGGAAGAAAACCGCAGATCCCTCCCTCATGATTCACAGATATCGTTATACGATAAGAATCTGCTGATCCGGCTTTCCCCAATTTGTCGGTTAGGCATCCAGCTTAACTCGCTAATATCTCTCTAACTCTTCCTTCTCAACGTTCTACTTGGGAGCAAATAAGTGAAGGCGTCTATTTAATTAGTTAATAATATTATTATTAAAATATTTAAGTATGTTTATAGTTTGAGATTGTGCAGAGAAAGGTTATTAAGGTAATTTTGGTTATGAATAAAAGATCCTCATCTATTAATATATTCTCGGACCTTAATATAATGTCTGCAAAAAAATTATGCATGTTCTTAATTATGAAAAAGCTGTATTTTAGACGGGATGAGCTAGTCGGGAAGATTGACCACCGTTTTTCTATAAGAGTTAAATATTACCATAGCTAAGACCAAAACTAAACCTGGACGACACACCAGAATTGTTATTCCATTGCTACTGTTTACAATAACATTCCTCCAAATTCTCAATATTCTCACACGAATCCTCCAAACTATTCAAATTATTACTACAATTTTAAAATATGGGCGAAATCCCTCAGTGAAGAAAAATTGCTGAATTATTTAATTCAAATTACTTAGCGCTATAGACATGTCCTCAATGCCAGCCTGCGTCACTCATTCTGATATTTATCCTGTATGCATGTGTATGTATTCTTTATTGCTTTTTGGTTTAGTCAATTACTGTTTCTTACTGTGCACTGAGTTATATTTCTTTATAATTGTTTATTATGTAATTCAATATTTTATTTACATGCCTTAATTTTATATATGGATTTGTATTCTTTATTGGTTTTTGGTTTAGTCAATTACTGTTTCTTACAGTGTACTGTTTGATATTTCTTTATAATTGTTTATTATGTAATTCAATATTTTATTTACATGCCTTAATTTTATATATGGATTTTTATTCCCTATTGGTTTTTGGTTTAGTCAATTACCGTTTCTTACTGTGCACTGTGTTATATTTCTTTATAATTGTTTATTATGTAATTCAATATTTTATTTACATGCCTTAATTTTATAAATGGATTTGTATTCCCTATTGGTTTTTGGTTTAGTCAATTACAGAGTATTACTGTGTACTGTTTTAATGTTTCTTATAATTGTTTTTTGTATCAATTGGGTATTATATAATTCAATTTTACATCATGTCTATTACATGCCTTAATTTTATGTCTTGTATATATGTATATGTATTCGTTATAAATTTTTGGCTTAGTCAATTATTGCAGGTGAAGTCCTTTCCCACACAAGGGGTTGCCTTAGTAGGATAGAGACTTCTACTTGCACTCTAAAATGTCTTTGTTTTGAATTTTATGAAGAAGTTTAAGAAAAAAATTTATATTTTTATGGGTGTAAATAATCAGGAGTCAGTCGTGTCAAAAATATTTTAATTTTGCTGACGTTTCGTCTCAAACGTGTGAGCCATCATCAGGACTACGACCATCATAACAACAAAAGTGACAAATATCAATACATGAAATGAAAAATTAGGAATGTAAAAACAATGGCGATGACAAAAAAAAAAAATGAAGAAGAATATTATAAATACAAATAATAATAATAAGATAAAAAATCTGGTGCGGGCAACACACGACTTTCACTTATCTCGATTTTTAAAATCAATGAAAGAATTTTCAAATACAGTTAGAGATAAAAATACGTGAAACTATTAAGGAATTAATCAAATTGAATTTATATAGAAACATGTGTTTTATTAAAAAATCTATTATATTATTATCTAAAATAATCAGTTAGTTTTATCTTCTTCTCATCACTCTCTATTAACTTCTAAAAGCTTGTGTATGAGATGATATTTTTTCTAAAATCTTTAGCTTTCCAACGGTATATCATACATGTATATTACTGCTCTTATGTTCAAAAACGAAAAATTTCATTAAAAATATATTTTTTCTGTTTTCTCCTTTAGTTGGGTATCGAATTTATTCAATTTATATATTTACCTGTTTTTCATCAGCGTTAACAAGATAATCTAGTTATTATTATTGAATCTAAAAAATTAAAGGTACTTTAGGGGAAGAAAATTTAAAATATCGGCATTTAAGCCCTGTCAGACCATTTTTATCCAAATAAAACCTACATGATATTAAAGCCCATTAAATTTTACATCGGTATAGCGAGTTTAATCAAAATCTTCGGAACCGTTTTCGAGAAAATCGAAAAAAGGTGCAAAATGCATGGTATAAAGTGCCTCTTCTGGTAAGCTCATTTTGATGAAAAAAGTTTTGTCACGTCTCGGGCGTATAGTTGTCTTAAATATGAAATTTTATATAGGATTTGAAACAAAAGACTCAAACAAAAGGTTAAAAGTTATTTAATTATCAGTCTGTATAGTTAAATATTGTATATACTATAGATACATTTGCTACACTCACAGAAATAGTGAATAAAAGTTCAAAACAGATTCATAAATACATTCTTTCCTTATTACAGTGGCACAAGTAAATACAAGATCCTTTGAATCTTCACTCTATTTATGAATAATAGAAAATCGAATGTAAAATAACTTAACTTAATAATAAAAATTAACCTTTAAAAAAAATCAGGTTAGATCAGGTTCTGTTTTTCATCTCATATTTAGCAAGGTCAGGGAATCCAAATCCTAACCATTTTCTGGATCAAATACCATTTTTCTATTTAAATGTGAGTTTCTGAAAAATAGTATATCAAATTTATGTGGCTATGAGAAGTTATACTTTGAAAAAAAAAAGAATTTGAGAACCTATGAGAACCAAAGCGACGCTACCAAGTTGCTACCAAGTTTAAAAACGGATTGATCAAAATAATAGCGGTGATTCAAGACGTGCTAAATGGACCAATAAAATAGCACGAACAATAAAAACAAAACAATAACTTTATGGTAATGTATTACAGAGTTAGGTTCTTCTGCTGTATAGTAGGAAATACAGTACCTTTTGGAAGAAAATGAAAAGAAAGGTTATCTGTTATCTGTTCTCATTTAGTTTGATACACTACAGCTTCTTAAATACTCTATAAATTATCAATTTCAATTAGTATTATAATTGAATTAATGCAATCCATTAAAAATTTGGCAATAATGGAACAATCTTTGGCCCATTTTGTTGCATGATAACGTGTGACGTCACATAAACTGTTCGAGCTTAGGTTGTGAAACTTTGCCACATCCGCCCTACTCTCCATACCTCACGTATATCGATTATCATTTTTTTCGTCACCTGGAAATCTACTTACGTAACAATAAGTTTAATATAAAAGGGGATTATAAAACGCGTTTTTGCTGTTTGTCAATTCTAAATATAATAAATTCAATTCGTGGGACTCACCGCTTTAGGCTACTTCAACACTTACAAGACAAACGATCAAACCTTCCTCTGAACTACAAAAGGCTCATCTACATGACTTTTATAAGAACAATCTGGACTTACGGAGTGGAGCTTTGGGGCTCTACTAAACCATCAAATTCTTCCCGTATCCAATCCTTACAATCCAAAATCCTTCATAAAATCCTCAAAGCTTTTTACTTTGTCACAAATAAACTTATCCATAAAGACCTTAATGTGCCCTATGTTACTGATTTGGCCCGGACCAGGTATCAATCCTTTTAACAGTAACACATTCCATTCTCACCCTAACCCACTAGTTTCAATCCTTTCTTCCTCTTCAATTCCGGATAATCCTCCGCGGCGCCTGTAAAGGAAATGGCCCCGGGACCTTCTAGTTTAAAATATTTTTAGAGTGCTGCCACTGGGTAGTGTCTCTACATGTTTTTCATTACAGTTTTGTATATTACCATCACATTTACTAGATATATTTTTATTTAATACAGTTGTAAATATCAATAAATATGTTTAAAAAATAAAAATAAAATAAAAAAATTCAAGAGAATGAAAAATTTGAGTTGCTAAGACTGCCAGGAATGTATTGATAGTAATGGAGACGATGGTAGTCTTTTTCTTAAAAGACTTTTTCTTAAGTCTTTCTTTTTCTGCCAAATTCCTGCATTTTTATTCAGGACAACAAATAATTGTCTTTGAAGATTAGATTTAGTTCAGCAAAGCCATATAGATGAAAAGTAATTTCATCTACTTCATCTATTTTTGAGAGGAAATCTACCTATAAAAAAAAAAAAATTAAGTATACATCACAAACCAGTCATAGAGCGCAGAATTTCCCGTTTTTGACGAAAGAAGAAGTTGGAAAGACTTCTGTATAAATAATTCAAGCCAAAAGAGAAATCCCTTTCTTGTCCCGATGCCTTTTATATTTTGATAAAGGACCACTCAGCATTTAGCCGCGTTCCTATCCCGAGTTCCCTTCTTCTTCTATATATTTCTTTCTCAAGTTAGGGCAGTATACACAGGCGAAACCTTTGAGCGGGTCACCAATTTGTTTGGCTCTCTTTAGGATCGAGTTGTTTGACGGAGAGGGATCCGAATATTCATCTGGATGAATATCGATGGGGGTATATCGAATATTATTTGAACTTTATCTCTTTCCCTTCATTATTTTAGTAGCGACTCGCCTTTGCTGAGCAAGAGTTCAATTTAAATGTGGCGTCATTTATGTTTTCTAAATTTCAGTTTGAATAATTAAGAGTTCATCACTTAAGGATTAGGAGTTCTGTCCTCACAAGGAGAAGGTCCCAAATGTGTCTTACCGGCTTTTATAATTTTTTTAAAGTAAAGATTGACATTAAACGATTGGACTCTGTAAAATATTAGAGGTCAACGGTCATCAGGAGACGCGCAAAAAAAAAAATGGTATTACTTTCACTTACCTATATATGGAATATATTATACGTCTATATTGTTGTTATAAAAATTGTATTAAAACATATTTTTTCTCTTTTTATTGGATACCAAATTCGTTCAACTTTTATATTTAGCTGTTTTCTATCAATCCTAACAAGATTATATGGCCGATTTCATAAAAACTAAAAAAAGGTACGTTAGAGGAAGAAATTTTGAAATATCGAAAAAAGTTTATTACAGCGAGTATAATCAAAATCGTTAAAGCCGTTTTTGAGAAAATCGTAAATAGGTTTAAAATGCGTGGTATAAAGCGGCTCTTCTGATTTGCTGATTTTGATGAAAAAGTTCCTGTAACATCTCAGGCGTATAGTTGTCTTAAATATGAAATTTCAGTTTCATAGGAATTTTCGTTTTTACTCTAGACTGAGCACACAGACACACACACAGACACACATGCCTTTTTGGAGGACTTGGTCATTTGGACTAGGGGAACCCTAAAACGTGTAAAATGTTCGCCGGTCAAGCCCAAGCCCCCGAGATCAGCCTTAATGCAATCCTACCATCGACGCTTCGGCCAACCTTTCGGACGCCTACCAGTCGGTTCAGCAATCGAGGCAACGAGTTTATCAAGACCATTTTTCAAATAATGCATATATCTTCAGACCCTGTAATATCTTCTCTGAGATTGTGTCAAAAAAATAACGAATCACAGGAGGACTGTCCTGAAGATATCAAGGATATGTTTGAATAGTTAATATAAATAATCATAATTATCGCACTAAATTTATTTCAACAATTCATATGTATAGTTTATTTTTATTTTTTTTACACCTTGTATATATTAAAGATATAGAAATGCGGATAATATGATTTTTTAGAAATTCCAAGCACATCGTTTCAATTACGGACAATAATACTTTTACTGACATAATAATAATAGATAATAATAATAATAATAGGCTAAGCGAACCCGAAGGTTCGATGCCGATACCACCAAATTCCGCCTACACAGACTTGTCCAATGTTCCCCATTCAAGCCCAAGCCCCCGAGATCAGCCTTAACGCAATCCTCCCATCGACGCTTCGGCCTACCTTTCGGACGCCTACCAGTCGGATCAGCAAATACCAACTTTCTCGGAATCCGTTCCTCACCGAGCCCAACAACCTTACGCGCCCATTTGAATCTCCGCGATGCTATCAACTCAATTATATTCACAGGGTACAAACTCCGCAATTCCGCGCTGTGCAACCTTCTAAACTCCCCAGTGCCTCATCTCTCTTCGGACCAAATATTTTACGCAGTACCTTATTTTCGTAAACCTTAAGCCTTTGTTAATCCTTCAAAGTAAGCGGCCACGTTTCACATCCGTAAAGAACCGTTGGAAGGGAGAATCCGAATAACGAATAAACAAAATCCGTTTCTCCTAATTAATAAATAAATAACATAAAATGATATATATAATACCAAAAGCCTTCATTGTTGGTCGATAGAGAATTAAATTTTTGACAAAATGAGAAAAGAATCATTGAAATTGGTTAAGAAATGGCTGAGATATTGCGTTTTGAAACCAGCGGTAGTGATATGATATTATCCTTTGAATTATTGCTTTTCATAATACTTAATTAATACTTATATAAACAGTTATACCCTAATATTGTTATTTGGAAATAATAAACCATTGTGTAATAATTTGCAGGGTTTTTTAAAATTAATTTTAACAGTCGAGGTAATTGATAATCGTGTGTTGCCCATACCAGATCTTTTTAAATAATACTATAATAGATTATTTGATAAAACCCATGCTTCAGGAATTCAATTCAATTATTTTTTTTATAGTTTCAGGCATTTATATCTCTAACTGTATTTGAAAACTCTTTATTCGATTTTAAATATGGATGTAAGTGAAAGTCGTGTGTTGCCCGCACCAGATTTTTTTTTCATAGCAAAAGAACAATGAGATTTTGTTTCAAATTATTCAGTACATATATTTTATAGTTTGCACAACACGCATGAAAAATTCATTCCTGAAAGGAACTTTATAAACCCATCAGGCAAAAGCGCTCTGTTTTTAATCCTTATTTATTAAATTTGTTTTTGTTTTGTTGAGCTCAGTCTCGTTGTAGCATGTATTTTCTGTGTTCTTCTAAATTATGTACAACGTGTTGCAGTAGAAATTTCCTGTACGAGCGATGAACAATTCAGAAACATTTATCAGTTCCATATTTACACATGAGTCGGGAATCAGGAATAATTGTTACTAAGTTTGTTCATTAAATGTTTGAAAGAATTTTTTATAATTCTGGAAATCACGTCAAATCCCTCCCTCCGAATTTTCCACCATACGCTCTGATTGCACTTTAATGGAAAATGTCAAGTTCTTCGTTGTTGGGCCTGAATGTCATCAGGTACAATGAGTCATCAACTATAATCACCATTAATTTAATCATCTGACTTCATTTAACTTTCTTTTTTTTTTTTTTTAAATGTATCAAAATATTATTGAGAATACTGAGAGGACTGATAACTATGAATTTTGCCACACAATATTACATTAAGGGCCAGTTAACCAGCCTCGGTTCAACCTAAGGTAAGCTTACCCCAGGTAAAACTACGGTAGATAGTTTACCGCCGATTTCAGCAAGGAGCGTTGTTGGTACGGCGTTTACTTAAACTACTGTCTCGCTGGAGATGAAAGGTAGGTCGGCCATTTTACTTCCTGATTTCAATTCTTAACCTAATCAGCTTAGCTACTTTGGAACTTCTTTTTAAGAAATACATTCTTCTATTTCTAAAGTTTGTTATTAAAAGAAATTAGTTAATTTATTATTATTTGTTGTGGTTATCAAAAGAATATAATTAATTTATTATTCGTTTCCTGAATTTGAATAAATTTGTTTGGATTGTTTGGGATTTTTTTCATCGAACAGCAATCAGTTAAGAAGTCAACAAAATATCATCTATTTTGTTTTTTAGTCACTATTGTAATTTCATGTGGAGTCCTAAGAATGAAATTAACAACATACCCCCTCTTGTTAATTGAAAAGAGAAACCCTAATTATATAAAACATACTGTAGAACATTTTGTAAAAAATTAGGAGATATTTGTCTCTAGTCTACATTTAAATGCATTAATAATAAAATTAATTGGTTAATGAAAAATCAATAATTTGTGTTCAAAATTTTCAAAAACTGATATGGAACCTACTGAAAATCATCCTCCACATACAGAATGTAGACAACTTATTTTTAACAGGAATATAGTGGGATTTTGACTTTAAAATGGTAATGGCCTAGGGATCACTAAAGAACTATTAATAATGATAAAAACTTAAATGTCTTATATTTACAAAACCAAACATTTAGAGAGGATCTATTTCAATGGAATAAATAATAAAACTGTAATTATAAAATGAAAATCTTCATTAAAATTTTACGAAAATAAAACAAAAATTAAAATACCTTTAGTAAATAATAACTACAAATTAATTAATTAATAACTAATTAATAATATATTCTTCGTCATATGTCAAGTGTTTAATGTTAATCAAATCCATTTCTTTGAAATAGTAGCAGATAAAACAATAACATAAAACAAAATCAAGTTAATCGACATATACCCCAATACTAAAAACATCAGTGAATTTGTCCAGGAATTTACTACTAATACGGAGGGTCTTAGGGGCATGCTAAAAGATACTAAAGCATTAATAACTGATCGGAGAACAAAACTTAAAATCACAAAACTTCTTAAAAAACAGTGGGAAGCAACAGATTTTATAAGTAACACAGACGATAGTACGGATAATTAATTGGTAACAACGCAGCTGATCTCTTGGAAACATTTTTATAAAATTTTACATTATGGTTAACAATTCCAATTCTTTTATTATACAGTGGAACTGTAATGGGTTTTACAAACACTTTGAATACTTTAAACTACTGTTAAATGAAGAGAAACCGTATTGCTGGTGTTTACAAGAAACTCATTTTTCACAATCTCAGGTAGTAAATTTAAAAAATCACGAAATTTACCGGAAAGACAGAACAGATTGTAAATCCGCTTGGGGAGGTGTAGCTATATTAGTTAATAAATACGTGCATTCAGAACCAGTTAAAATTCATTCCAGTCTAGAAGTTGTAGCCGCAAAAATGTTTAAACCTGAACCCATTACAGTTTGCAATATTTATATCCCACCGAATCAAGATTTTACTGCAAATGACCTTCAAGTAGTAGTAGATCAACTTCCAAGCCCTGCCATCTTTGTTGGAGATCTAAATGGACACAACAAATTATGGGGCTCCTCATTATTTGACTATAGAAATAGGGGAAGTGAAATCGAGAAATTTATTGACTCCAATGATTTTTTGACTCTAATTAACGACGGTTCTCCAACTCATTTCTGTGGTGATGGCTCTCTTTCTGCCATCGATTTATCATTAATAGATGTCAGACTGCTCCACAAAGTGCATTGGGAAGTAAAGGACATGTTGTACGGAAGCGATCACTTCCCTATCACTATAAAGTTTGATACTAATACTGACTTCAAGACTGACAAAACTCCAAGATGGTCATTCAAAAGAGCCGACTGGGAAAAGTTTTCTACATTAATGGAAAGGGAAATAGAAAACAAGGGAAGCTCGTTGACTGAAGTAGAGGAACAAATATCATTCCTTAATCTCACCATTCTAGATGCAGCAAAGAAGAGTATTCCTCACAAGATGGCATATAATGATAGGCGCTTAGTTCCTTGGTGGAATGAAGAGTGCCGCATCGCAATAATGAACAAAAAGAAAGCTTTCAACAAATTCAAAAAAACCAAACAACCTGAAGATTTAAACAACTTCAAAAAACTTAGATCGATTGCAAAGAAGGTATTAAGGGCAAGCAAAGAAAATTCATGGAAAAACTATGTTAATTCCATTAATAGTAGCAGTTGCCTACAAGAAGTCTGGAAAAAAGTGAATGCCATTCAAGGATCTAAAAAAAGTGAGGCTATTTCTACAATACAAACGGAAAATGAAACTATTACTGATCCATCTAAAATAGTTGAAGCTTTTGGAACACATTTCTCATCTATGTCGAAAACAGGCAACTACACTCCAGATTTCCAGCTATATAAAATCGAACAGGAGAAAAATACTATTCAATTCCACACACAAGATTCAGAAATTTACAATCACCTGTTCAGTTTATCTGAGATGCAAAACTCCTTAAGTACGTGCAAAGATAAATCCACTGCAGGACCCGATCAAATTCCATATGTATTTTTGAAAAAAATGCCCTAAACGCACAAATATTTTTAGTTTCCATTTATAATAGGATATGGAGCTCAGGACTTTTTCCTGAAACGTGGAAGAACGCTACAGTTATCCCCATCAAGAAAAATCACAAAGACATTAGTATCAATAACTATCGACCTATTTCTCTCCTTTCATGTGTATCGAAACTACTTGAAAAAATGGTCAACAATCGATTGACATATTATTTAGAAAAACGAAACTTTTTTCAGCTTCGCAGTACGGCTTCAGGAAAAACCGCTCAACCATCGACCAAATAATGAAGTTTGAATACGAAATACAGACCGCCTTTTCTAACAAAGAGCACTTGGTTGCTGTCTCCATTGATATCCAAAAAGCATACGACACTATGTGGAGATACAATGTCCTAAGCACTCTTTCAAAAGAAGGCCTTACGGGGAGATTACTGATATTCATCAATAACTTCCTCAAAGAAAGAAAATTCAAGGTTAAAGTTGGTCCTAATCTTTCTCAAACGTTCCTCCAGGAACGGTACGCCGCAAGGATCCCCACTGAGTGTAACTTTATTCCTAATAGCAATAAACAGCATAGCACAGACAACACCACCTGAAGTAAGATGTTCTTTGTTTGCCGATGATTTTACAATTTATATAAGAAACAAGTCGTTAGAGTATATTGAATGGAAGTTACAAAAAACATTGAAGAACCTTGAAGCATGGTCTAGGACCACAGGTTTTAGCTTTTCAAGCTCCAAAACAATAGCTGTACACTTTTGCAAAAAAACAAAATGTCAAACACACCCGTCACTGACACTTTTAAATCAACCCATTTCCTACGCCAGCACTATCAAGTTCTTAGGCGTCTACTTTGACCAAAAACTAAACTGGTCTCAACACATTCGTCATATAAAATTAAAATGTCAAACAGGCTTAAATTTACTTAAAGTACTAGCGAACACTCAGTGGGGATCTGACCGGCGAACGTTATTAACGATATACCGAGTCCTTTTCAGACCTATAATTGACTATGGAGCTGTCGGTTATGGTTCAGCTAGCGCTTCGACTTTGAGGTTACTGGATCCAATTCACAATCAAGCTCTTCGCCTCTGTATCGGAGCATTCAGAACAACACCTGTCGGAAGCCTGTACGTGGAGAGTGGTGAGCCCTCATTAGAGACAAGAAGGAAATACCTGCTACTGGCATACGTGGGCACGTTGATGTCAAGAAAAAATTTTTTTTCTTCTGAATCCACGGCATATCCAATTGCAAGCGAAGAACCCCACGAATCGTGTAAATGTTTCTACAACAGGTTCAAAAAACTGACAAACGATTTACAAATAGTAATCCCAGAAATCTTTACGATGCCAAATAGCTCAGTACCAAATTGGATGGAAATGGAAAATCAGATCGATTACAGTTTAACTGTATTCCCAAAGCTCACAACACCTCAACATGTATACGACCAGCTGTATAAAGAGCGGGAAGAACAATATTCCGATTACCGCTTTTGGTTCACGGATGCTTCTAAATCGAACTCCGAAGTTGGTTGTGCTGTTCTCATGGGCTCTATTTGTAGCAAAAATGTTTTACCAGAACCAAATAGTGTATACACTGGAGAGCTCTACTCGATCTGGAAAGCCTTGAATCATTGTAAAACACGACCACCAACATCACCTGATTGTAACTGATTCTCTAAGTTCTCTAAAGTCAATAGAGAATAGGTACTCAAAAGAAGCCTTGGTTCAAAGAATCCAGATTCTCAAGGAAGAATGCGAAAGTGAAGGAAAAACAATAAAATTTTTGTGGGTCCCATCTCACTTGGGCATAGGAAGCAATGAGGACGCTGATCGAGCGGCTAATAATGCAAGGATGGACTCTGGAAGGGAAGTGACACGTGTCAATAAGACAACTGCAGCGGACTGGCGAAAATACGTCAAGAAAATTATTTATACTACATGGGCTGCTGAGTGGAGTAAAACTAAAGACAAATTAGGAAAAATTAAAGAGACTCCAGGGATATGGGAAACGTCAGAGAGGAAAAACCGGCGCGAAGAAGTGGTTCTGGCCAGGATAAGAAGCGGACACACAGCACTGACACATAGTTACCTACTGAAAGGATTATACCCACCGACCTGCAGGACTTGTCAGGCACCTCTGACGGTGGAGCACATCGTACTGCACTGCGGGGCCTTCAGCGTTGCAAGAACAGAGTGCGGAATTGACACCAGGCTGGAAATAGCACTAGGTAACAGTGAAGTGTGTGTTCAAAAAGTATTTAAGTTTTTAAAAAAATGTAAAGTCTTCAATGTGATTTAAGATATAATGTCCTTCTACCAAACATTCACCATTATTGTCTTGTAAATGCAATTATTTTAAGAAAAAAAAAACAATGATGTATATAGCTAATGACCCTTAATGGGTAGATGCTCTGTATAAATAAATAAATAAATAAAACAAAAGTGATACTATTTCACAAGTCCCTGGATGGTTAGCTCTTTACTGGAGGTTTAACGATGAGCCTTGTCCAGTAAAGTTTTTTTTTTTTTTTTATTCCAATGGAACAAAGAAAAGACAAATTATGAAATATGAGGCATATTTTAGTATTTTGCTTAAATTAATGTTAAAAAAATATGGCATCAAATATTAAATAAATATAACACTGAACTGAGCATTTGATCGATCGCATTGTATCATGGTATTGTGGCAAAATTAACTCTCTACAACATTAAATAAAAACTAAAACCAAATGTTTCCAATAACAAATGTAATGAATATTTGAATTTATTTTTATTTTTTAACCTACTATATGAACAATATTTCTTGAAATTTTTATAGACATTTCAAGTTTCTAAAATACATGAGGTGTATTGAAGCCAAAATAAAGATCCATGGAATTATTTTTTGTATTATTGCGTGTTATTATTCCATTATTATTACCACACTGTTCCGGTCATCAATTATGTATGTTATTTTATTCTTAAGGGACTTTAGTCCCAGGATAATAAAGAAGTTTTTTTCATTTCATTTTTTTTTATTATTCAGTTGCTAAGTTACTTAGTTGCGGCTTCTATCTAAAAACTTAAAGGTTAGAATTTATAAAACTATTATTCTTCCGACGGTTCATTACGGATGTGAAACGTGGCCGCTTACTTTAAATGATGAACAACGGCTTAAGGTTTTCGAAAATAAGGTATTGCGTAAAATATTTGGTCCGAAGAGAGATGAGGCCACTGGGGAGTTTAGAAGGTTGCACAACGCGGAATTGCGGAACTTGTATCCTGTGAATATAATTGAGCTGATTGCATCGCGGAGACTCAAATGGACGAGTAAAGTTGTTGGGCTCGATGACGAGCGGATTCCGAGAAAGTTGGTATTTGCTGATCCGACTGGTAGGCGTCCGAAAGGTAGGCCGAAGCGTCGATGGGAGGATTGCGTTAAGGCTGATCTCGGGGGCTTGGGCTTGAATGGTGAACATTGGACGAGTCTGTGTAGGCGGAATTTGGTGGTATCGGCATCGAACCTTCGGGTTCGATAAGCCTATTATTATTATTATTATCTATTATTATTATGTCAGTAAAAGTATTATTGTCCGTAATTGAAACGATGTGCTTGGAATTTCTAAAAAATCATATTATCCGCATTTCTATATCTTTAATATATACAAGGTGTAACAAAAATAAAAATAAACTATACATATGAATTGTTGAAATAAATTTAGTGCGATAATTATGACTATTTATATTAACTATTCAAACATATCCTTGATATCTTCAGGACAGTCCTCCTGTGATTCGTTATTTTTTTGACACAATCTCAGAGAAGATATTACAGGGTCTGAAGATATATGCATTATTTGAAAAAAGGTCTTGATAAACTCGTTGCCTCGATATCTTACAAGTGTTGTTGGTAAGCCTTTACGGTTAGCTTCTTCAGATAACTTTCCAATGGGCGAAGTGTGGAAAGCTATTAAGATCTACTGTCAGACTGAGACATATCATAATTTGTCTTTTCTTTGTTCCATTGGAATATATATATATATATATATATATATATATATATATATATATATATATATATATATATATATATATATATATATATATATATTAGTAGTTGATAAAAGGGTGTTGAGGAATTTTTTAGGAGCTCTGACCTTGAGGAGCAATATCATGCAGTAGTAGGGTGAATGTTGACCTTGAGAGGTCATTGACCGACCTTGTGCGGGCGAGGGGGGTGTTGTGTTAGGGCGAGGGGGGTGTCCTTGAGTAGTGTGAGGCTGTTTTGGGGTCGTTGCCTGACCTCGTTTTTTTTGAAAAAAGTTAGATGGCAACAGTGTATGTAGATTTGGCAACAGCGCGGAGCAGATGGCTCTGGGCCGGTGCCCCCGCGTATGATGACGTAATCTTACGATGAGTCACGGATCCATTCATGTTTTTTTGTGAATTTCATTCAAGTTCCGGATGTGAGTCACGGATCCATTTAATTTTTTAGTCTCCGGATTCGAGTCACGGATCCATTTAATTTTTTTTGTTTTTAGTCAGGTTCATTCAAGTTCCGCATGTGACTCAGCTGTGACCGGATGAGTCATTCAAGTCTTATCGTGTGAGACGTTAGGACATTAGTTCAAGATGGGGAGGCGAACAGGTTGGAGCCTAAGACATGAAGAAGACCGTCTGTCCACATTTGTCGGATGGACTTCGCCAGTGAGTGTTGTTAAGCTTGCATCGGCAGGATTCTATTATTTGAAAAAATCGGATCTAACCAGGTGTCCTTTTTGCGGAGTAATACTACACGAATGGTTGGAACAAGATGATCCTTTTGTAGATCACAAGAAATGGTCCAAACATTGTCCCTTTATCGAGTACCTTGAACAACTAGAGGAGCTACCGTTATTAATTATAGATGAAGTCGATAAAAAAGGGAGCTGTGGATGTTGCTGACATGCGCAAGAGGTTTAAACGGTTTACTCGACAATTATACTCATTAAAAAAACAAATTAATTTATATGAAATAAAAAGAAACGAAATAAATCAACTCATAGAACAAGTAAAAAAACTTCATTTTTCCCCTCCTCTCTCTCAGTCTCGTCGTTGAAGCCTTGAAAGATGGTTGGACGAATGGAATTAGTGACCGAATACCCCATCACCAGTACTAAGTTAGTACGAGTCGGTCTTTGTGACTTTGTACCCACTGTTGCGATTATTGACAAGAAAACGATCGTATATATGGATACAGAAGAATGGAAATTCGTCGTCAACCAAGTTCCAGGTATGCTGTCTCTTTTGCAAAGTAAAAAGAAGAAAACAGTAGAGGTAGGAGAGCGAGTAAGGTGTAAAAATGTATTTTGCTCAGTTTCCAAGAAAGGGAGGAATAGGATCATGAAAATAGAACAGGTCGTACTATGTTTCGCCATGTTTAACCAGAGTCCATCGACCCTTGAGTCACCACCTTCGACATGTTTTAACAGGAATGAAACGGCAAAGCTGTGTAAAGTCTTGAAAAACATCGACAACTCATTGGAATTGATAACCAAAATGAGCGAATTATATAAGAAACATGAAGAAGGTCAACAACTCGTGGAACCGAGTGCAATGGACTTTAATATTAATACAGAGACTCTGTTTTATAATTTAAATGAATTGAAAAAATATGTAATAATACCCACATGAGTTGTAAATTTTATGCAATAAATAATATTCCTGTATATGCTCTTCTTTTTTAATGTCAATGACGTCCACTTGCCGTCTCATACGAGGCGGGGGACAGACAGATGTTCCCGCCACCGTGGGCAAGGAAGGCCGTCCTCTAGACACATGGTCAACGTATGTGTAAACTTGAATGAAACTGACTAAAAAATTAAATGGATCCGTGACTCACATCCGGAACTTGAATGAAATTCACAAAAAAACATGAATGGATCCGTGACTCATCGTAAGATTACGTCATCATACGCGGGGGCACCGGCCCAGAGCCATCTGCTCCGCGCTGTTGCCAAATCTACATACACTGTTGCCATCTAACTTTTTAAAAAAAAAACGAGGTCAGGCAACGACCCCAAAACAGCCTCACACTACTCAAGGACACCCCCCCCTCGCCCTAACACAACACCCCCCTCGCCCGCACAAGGTCGGTCAATGACCTCTCAAGGTCAACATTCACCCTACTACTGCATGATATTGCTCCTCAAGGTCAGAGCTCCTAAAAAATTCCTCAACACCCTTTTATCAACTACTTATATTCACAGGACAAGTTTCGAAAATTTATTATTTTAAGTTAAATTTGTCGATAGAGACACCTCTATCACCCGATTTCACGAGTTAAAGTAATTACTAAGTGAGTACTTCTTAGCATCCTTCCTCTACCATGTTATCCCGGTGTCCGTTTTACATCTCGGATCTCCTTAAATTCAAATCATCCGTTCGTTCCCGTAACACCCGCTAGCGGCCTTCTGATCTGTATATTACATCCCACCGATCCACAGCTTTCGATAGATCATTCTTAATCCGATCCGCATCCTTATGGGACTCCATTCCTTCCAACATCCGGGACTCCCAAAATCTTTCAACATTTAAATCCCGTCTTTTAAGACACTTTTTGTCAATTCAATTTCCAAATAATTCAAATTAGATGCTCAAGGAATTTCAGGGAAAATATACAAATAAAGCAGACAGATACGTTTATTTATTTATTAAACTTTCATATTCATGGATACATTCAGCAGCAAATATTATTCGAAGAGACTATCTTTTGAAAGATGTAAGATTAAATCATATATAATTTTACCAACATATAAAAGTATTGTAATTTTTTTTTTAATTGTATATTACTTTCACTTACTATATATAGTAAGGAAAGTATTGCGATCGTGAAAATTTTCGAATTAACCAAGTCCCGCAAAAAGGTCTGTGTGTGTGTGTGTGTGTGTTTTTTTGTTTTTTTTAATTTTTTCGTGTAGGGGAAAAATCTTTCATCAGACGAAGTGCAACTGTCAGGCTACAATACAGTGTGAGATTCCTACTCACTAAAAAACCACCTCCCAATTCGTCTTTACCACCCCACGGAACCGCTGTCAAGCATTACTTCATGGGGGGCAGAAGGGCTAAATGCCAGCTACTTAACTGGACATCTGATTTAAGCTAGGCCGATGCCCCGCCTCTCCTTTCTTGCTCCTGTACTCTGAGCTTTCTGCAGATTTGTGCTGCATAATCAGCTGCAGCGCTCCAACTCTCCTGACTAGCCATCATCAAGGAGAGAAAATTTTTGGGTGATGCTTTTGTACTAAATTTAGCGTCTATCTCCGATCTTTCTCGAACGAATCCCGAACAAGAGAAGAATGCATGTTCCACTGTTTCTTCTATGGGATCACAAAATGGGCACAATGAACTTTCCTCTATTTTGAAACGGGCTAAGTACGCTCTGAAGCAACCATGCCCCGTAAGCAGCTGAGTGAGATAGTAATCTACATCTCCATGTTTCCGGGATACCTAGGTCGATATGTCGGGAATTAGGCGGTAGGTCCATCTTCCAGAAGATGAAGCGCTCCAGCGTCTCTGCCATATATCAAGTGTATGAACTCTCTCTTGTTTTGCTAAAGAAGCCCAGTGAGCATCCGTCTCTTCTTGTTTTCTTCGGTAGATCCTTCTACGTTCATCTGCCAAAAGATCAATCGGAGGCATGTCTGCGATGACGCATACAGCGTCGTAGGACACAGTGCGAAAAGCTCGAGCGACACGCAGGGTACTTCTCCGATGCACACTAATAACTTTCCGGACATATGATTGCACTTGGCAGGATTCTGCCCAGATCGGTGCTGCGTACAGAAGCGTGGAACTGGCTACATTGGCCAGAAGCTTCCTCTGGTTTCCCCTTGGTCCACCAATATTTGGCATGATTCTGGCCAATTCATTTACCACATTCGCTGCTCTATTACTAACTTTATGCAGGTGTTCATCAAATCGAATTCTAGCGTCAATATGCACTCCGAGATATCTAATTGATGGTTTGGATAGGATATCGAACTCCCCGACGGTGAAACTGTCTCCTTCACTTTCCTACTGGTTATCAATACTGCCTCAGTTTTATGATCAGCAAGCTGAAGGCCTGCCGCTGAGAGCCATTGACGAATCATAAAGATAGCCTTGTTCCCGTTATAAGATATCTCCTCCAAGAGTTTCCCCCGAACTATGATAGCCAGATCGTCAGCAAAACCAAGCGTAGTAGTTTCTTCTGGCAGGGGTAACCTGAGCACACCGTCATACATTATATTCCACAGAAGTGGTCCTAGAACCGAACCCTGAGGAACGCCACCTGTGACTTTGTAGCTTTTTAATCCTGCTTTCGTATCATACCTTAAAATTCTGTCGGTAAAATAACTCTCAATAATCTTCATGAGGTAATATGGGACTTGCATATTTTTCAATCCGTTTAAGATACAATCCCACCGAGCTGAATTAAAGGCATTTTTAACGTCTAATGTTATAATGGCGCAGTACTTCTTACTACCCCTTCTCCATCTCTTTCCCGCAGTGGCTTCCTGAGCAGTTTTGATAGCAAAACCGATGGCATCTATTGTCGATCTGCCCTTCCGAAAACCATACTGGTCATCAGATAATCCTCTGACTCCTTCACTAAAGTCAATTAATCTGCCATAAATGATCCTCTCCAGTACCTTGCCAGCAGTGTCCAGGAGACATATTGGTCGATAAGAAGCGGGATCTTCCGGAGAGCCCTTTCCTTTTGGCAGGAGAACAAGACGTTGCTTCTTCCACTGTGTTGGAAAGACACCTTCACTGAGACAGGCATTGTACACATCTAAGAAGATTTGTCGCCTTGACATGATAGCCATTTTCAAGGCAATATTGGGGATATTATCCGGGCCCGGAGCTTTGGAATCCGCTATTTTCCTGCATGCTAAGTCTAGCTCTTCCATCGTGATTTCCGGCACTGGTTCTAGATCCGGCATTGCTATAATAACAATGGGTACTTCTGAACGTCTTGGAAATAGCACTGCCACTATTTTTCCTAGCAATTCTGGACAGCTCGGAGGCGACAATTTCGAACTTTTCAGTTTGGCCATAACCACTTTGTATGGCCTTCCCCACGTGTCTTCCTCTACCTCATCACACAGCTTCTTCCAGCAGTTACGCTTACTTTCTTTTATTGCCTTAACTAAGTCCCTCTTAGCTTGCTTATGTTCCTGATTCCGTGCCTCATATTGTAAGCAACCTCTCGCTCGCTGGGCTAATCTTCTGGTACGAAAACAGGCTCGCCGGAGAACAGCAATTTGATCGGTCCACCAATATACTGTCATGTGTCGTTTTCTCCTGGAAGATCTGGCCATTGATGCATCACAAGCATCAGTAATAAACTTCATCAACCGTGTTACACTTTCTTCTGCTGTCTCTTGTAATTCGATTCTTTCTTTCATCATGATGTCAAAGGAATCTTTGTCGAAGGATCGATGGTTCCAACCTACTGCTGGCAGCGTTTTTATTTTTTTCAGTTTTCCATCTGGAACATTGACTTGAAAGCAGATGGCCTGATGGTCACTATGGGTATAATGGTCACTAACGTGCCAACAGCAGTCTCGACAGGCAAGGTTAGCACTTACACAAGTCAAATCAATTATCGAGGAAGTACCATTCCTAGAGAACGTCGGAGTAGAGCCGGTATTTAGGAGAACAACATCAAGAGTAGCAAACGTGTCGAGAAGACATTCGCCTCTCCTATTTGTATATTTGCTACCCCATGCAGTAGCCCATGATTTGAAATCTCCAGCGATTATAAGAGGTTGTCGACCACGCAGTTCATGCTCAATACCATCAAGTAGAGCCTCAAATTCATCTTGTGGTGCACTAGGTGATGCGTAGACACTACAAATATAAATGTCTTTTACCCTGATCCATATGAATCCTCTTCTTCGAATCGGTTGGACTTCCTGTATGAAGTGGTCCTTACTGACCCATATAGCTGCTCGGCTACTAAGGTCCTTCATCCAGGGACCATCGACGTCTCTGTACTGCTCGCATAGTATAGCGATGTCGATGTCCTTCTCACTGATAGTTTGCCAGAAGAGGTCCTGTGCAGCTTCACAATGATTAAGGTTCAGCTGTAAAAACCTCATCGACGTTTAATAACTGCTTCAACCGCTCGTTGGTAAATAGGGCATTTAAAGCAACCCGTTGGGTGCCTGCGGTTTGCTCCCTCAGGGCATAGTAGACAGTTCGATTCACCGTTACAATCTTTTGCTGGATGTCCCATTTCGCCACATCGCAAGCAGAGCTTTGTTCTGTCGGTTCCCTTGCAATATTTCGCCAAGTGACCATAATCGAAGCAACGAAAACATCTTTGAGGAGAAATTTTTTCTCTTACCCGACTGCTGACCCAACCAACTCGGATGCTTCCTTTTTTTAAAGCTTTTCTCGCAAGTTCCCTAGGCAAAACTATCACAGCTGTCTGTGTGCCACCGTAAGCCTTGCGAAGTGACTTCACCACAGAAATATCAGTGTTTTCGGCACCTTCTATTTGATTTCGAAGGGCTTTATGCACTTCTTCAGCATCAGTTAGTTCATCAAGGTCTTTTAATTCGAAAGCAGCAAAGCCTCTCTTGCATGTGACCTCTGCTTTGTCACCCATTTTATGTGCAATTGCAGTACGAATTTGTTCTGTCTTTTCTTGTGCTTTCCTATCCAACACAAGAAGGAGACTGCCCGAGGTGCACTTTCGTATTTTTTGCACTTTATCACCTATGTCTTGGAGGTCAGGATCGCTTTTTATTGTTCGCAGAATATCTGCGTACGTCGAGCCCTCCTTTGCAGTCACCATCAAAGCATCTGGACGCGGAGGTTTCGTTCGTATTTTCTGCTCTATCACCTTCTTTTTTCTCTTATTTTTCGACTTTATTTTCCATTGGTCACTGGCCTCATTTCTCGAGTTATTTTCAGCTACAGCCAAGACCTGATCATCCTGACCGTTAGCTGGCATTCTCTCCTCTCGAGTACCTGATGTTAGTACTTTAGAATCCTCGTTGGGAGGTCGCAAACTCGACTTGGTCTGAGTTCCGCAACTATTACCACTCAATAACCGTTCCGGGTTTTCGTCTATTCTTGACAATTGATCGTAAAGCATCCGAATTGAAATTACTTCTGCTTTGATTTTGTTATTGGTATTTTTAGCCTTCTTGACAAATTCGTGAAGGTTACCAATTTTTTCTCCAAACATTTCCCACAATTCCTTTCTCCTTTCTTCACTTGAAGCATTAGTAACTACAGTGGCCAAGTGATCCACTACTGCAGCACTGCGGTCGCTGGATAACGACACCTGAGAACCCGCATTCCCAGACGCCGGTACTGGGGATCCGACCCCCTGCACCGTAAGGTTTGTCATTTTCACGTGACTCACCATGGTTGGTTTATTATTCGGGGTTCAAAATAAACCAACCATGGTGTATTACCATGGTGTATATATTACCAAGGGGTAATGGGCTTTAAATTTTACATCGGTATAGCGAGTTTAATCAAAATCGTCGGAACCGTTTTCGAGAAAATCGAAAAAAGGTGCAAAATGCATGGTATAAAGTGCCTCTTCTGGTAAGCTCATTTTGATGAAAAAAGTTTTGTCACGTCTCGGGCGTATAGTTGTCTTAAATATGAAATTTTAAAGTATAGTGCAAAATGCATGGTATAAAGTGCCTCTTCTGGTAAGCTCATTTTGATGAAAAAAGTTTTGTCACGTCTCGGGCGTATAGTTGTCTTAAATATGAAATTTCAGTTCCATAGGACTTACCGTTTCCGCCCGGAAGTTACCACACACACACCACGGTGGGAGTCTGTAACCCATACGTGGCGCGTCCCCAGGTGGCGGATAGGGGAAAGCTCGCTAGAAATAGAGGGTTAGAGGGAAATAAAATACCTCTCGCGGACCGTACAGACTAGGGGAAGGAACCCCGAATAATAAACCAACCATGGTGAGTCACGTGAAAATGACAAACCTTACGGTGCAGGGGGTCGGATCCCCAGTACCGGCGTCTGGGAATGCGGGTTCTCAGGTGTCGTTATCCAGCGACCGCAGTGCTGCAGTAGTGGATCACTTGGCCACTGTAGTTACTAATGCTTCAAGTGAAGAAAGGAGAAAGGAATTGTGGGAAATGTTTGGAGAAAAAATTGGTAACCTTCACGAATTTGTCAAGAAGGCTAAAAATACCAATAACAAAATCAAAGCAGAAGTAATTTCAATTCGGATGCTTTACGATCAATTGTCAAGAATAGACGAAAACCCGGAACGGTTATTGAGTGGTAATAGTTGCGGAACTCAGACCAAGTCGAGTTTGCGACCTCCCAACGAGGATTCTAAAGTACTAACATCAGGTACTCGAGAGGAGAGAATGCCAGCTAACGGTCAGGATGATCAGGTCTTGGCTGTAGCTGAAAATAACTCGAGAAATGAGGCCAGTGACCAATGGAAAATAAAGTCGAAAAATAAGAGAAAAAAGAAGGTGATAGAGCAGAAAATACGAACGAAACCTCCGCGTCCAGATGCTTTGATGGTGACTGCAAAGGAGGGCTCGACGTACGCAGATATTCTGCGAACAATAAAAAGCGATCCTGACCTCCAAGACATAGGTGATAAAGTGCAAAAAATACGAAAGTGCACCTCGGGCAGTCTCCTTCTTGTGTTGGATAGGAAAGCACAAGAAAAGACAGAACAAATTCGTACTGCAATTGCACATAAAATGGGTGACAAAGCAGAGGTCACATGCAAGAGAGGCTTTGCTGCTTTCGAATTAAAAGACCTTGATGAACTAACTGATGCTGAAGAAGTGCATAAAGCCCTTCGAAATCAAATAGAAGGTGCCGAAAACACTGATATTTCTGTGGTGAAGTCACTTCGCAAGGCTTACGGTGGCACACAGACAGCTGTGATAGTTTTGCCTAGGGAACTTGCGAGAAAAGCTTTAGAAAAAGGAAGCATCCGAGTTGGTTGGGTCAGCAGTCGGGTAAGAGAAAAAATTTCTCCTCAAAGATGTTTTCGTTGCTTCGATTATGGTCACTTGGCGAAATATTGCAAGGGAACCGACAGAACAAAGCTCTGCTTGCGATGTGGCGAAATGGGACATCCAGCAAAAGATTGTAACGGTGAATCGAACTGTCTACTATGCCCTGAGGGAGCAAACCGCAGGCACCCAACGGGTTGCTTTAAATGCCCTATTTACCAACGAGCGGTTGAAGCAGTTATTAAACGTCGATGAGGTTTTTACAGCTGAACCTTAATCATTGTGAAGCTGCACAGGACCTCTTCTGGCAAACTATCAGTGAGAAGGACATCGACATCGCTATACTATGCGAGCAGTACAGAGACGTCGATGGTCCCTGGATGAAGGACCTTAGTAGCCGAGCAGCTATATGGGTCAGTAAGGACCACTTCATACAGGAAGTCCAACCGATTCGAAGAAGAGGATTCATATGGATCAGGGTAAAAGACATTTATATTTGTAGTGTCTACGCATCACCTAGTGCACCACAAGATGAATTTGAGGCTCTACTTGATGGTATTGAGCATGAACTGCGTGGTCGACAACCTCTTATAATCGCTGGAGATTTCAAATCATGGGCTACTGCATGGGGTAGCAAATATACAAATAGGAGAGGCGAATGTCTTCTCGACACGTTTGCTACTCTTGATGTTGTTCTCCTAAATACCGGCTCTACTCCGACGTTCTCTAGGAATGGTACTTCCTCGATAATTGATTTGACTTGTGTAAGTGCTAACCTTGCCTGTCGAGACTGCTGTTGGCACGTTAGTGACCATTATACCCATAGTGACCATCAGGCCATCTGCTTTCAAGTCAATGTTCCAGATGGAAAACTGAAAAAAATAAAAACGCTGCCAGCAGTAGGTTGGAACCATCGATCCTTCGACAAAGATTCCTTTGACATCATGATGAAAGAAAGAATCGAATTACAAGAGACAGCAGAAGAAAGTGTAACACGGTTGATGAAGTTTATTACTGATGCTTGTGATGCATCAATGGCCAGATCTTCCAGGAGAAAACGACACATGACAGTATATTGGTGGACCGATCAAATTGCTGTTCTCCGGCGAGCCTGTTTTCGTACCAGAAGATTAGCCCAGCGAGCGAGAGGTTGCTTACAATATGAGGCACGGAATCAGGAACATAAGCAAGCTAAGAGGGACTTAGTTAAGGCAATAAAAGAAAGTAAGCGTAACTGCTGGAAGAAGCTGTGTGATGAGGTAGAGGAAGACACGTGGGGAAGGCCATACAAAGTGGTTATGGCCAAACTGAAAAGTTCGAAATTGTCGCCTCCGAGCTGTCCAGAATTGCTAGGAAAAATAGTGGCAGTGCTATTTCCAAGACGTTCAGAAGTACCCATTGTTATTATAGCAATGCCGGATCTAGAACCAGTGCCGGAAATCACGATGGAAGAGCTAGACTTAGCATGCAGGAAAATAGCGGATTCCAAAGCTCCGGGCCCGGATAATATCCCCAATATTGCCTTGAAAATGGCTATCATGTCAAGGCGACAAATCTTCTTAGATGTGTACAATGCCTGTCTCAGTGAAGGTGTCTTTCCAACACAGTGGAAGAAGCAACGTCTTGTTCTCCTGCCAAAAGGAAAGGGCTCTCCGGAAGATCCCGCTTCTTATCGACCAATATGTCTCCTGGACACTGCTGGCAAGGTACTGGAGAGGATCATTTATGGCAGATTAATTGACTTTAGTGAAGGAGTCAGAGGATTATCTGATGACCAGTATGGTTTTCGGAAGGGCAGATCGACAATAGATGCCATCGGTTTTGCTATCAAAACTGCTCAGGAAGCCACTGCGGGAAAGAGATGGAGAAGGGGTAGTAAGAAGTACTGCGCCATTATAACATTAGACGTTAAAAATGCCTTTAATTCAGCTCGGTGGGATTGTATCTTAAACGGATTGAAAAATATGCAAGTCCCATATTACCTCATGAAGATTATTGAGAGTTATTTTACCGACAGAATTTTAAGGTATGATACGAAAGCAGGATTAAAAAGCTACAAAGTCACAGGTGGCGTTCCTCAGGGTTCGGTTCTAGGACCACTTCTGTGGAATATAATGTATGACGGTGTGCTCAGGTTACCCCTGCCAGAAGAAACTACTACGCTTGGTTTTGCTGACGATCTGGCTATCATAGTTCGGGGGAAACTCTTGGAGGAGATATCTTATAACGGGAACAAGGCTATCTTTATGATTCGTCAATGGCTCTCAGCGGCAGGCCTTCAGCTTGCTGATCATAAAACTGAGGCAGTATTGATAACCAGTAGGAAAGTGAAGGAGACAGTTTCACCGTCGGGGAGTTCGATATCCTATCCAAACCATCAATTAGATATCTCGGAGTGCATATTGACGCTAGAATTCGATTTGATGAACACCTGCATAAAGTTAGTAATAGAGCAGCGAATGTGGTAAATGAATTGGCCAGAATCATGCCAAATATTGGTGGACCAAGGGGAAACCAGAGGAAGCTTCTGGCCAATGTAGCCAGTTCCACGCTTCTGTACGCAGCACCGATCTGGGCAGAATCCTGCCAAGTGCAATCATATGTCCGGAAAGTTATTAGTGTGCATCGGAGAAGTACCCTGCGTGTCGCTCGAGCTTTTCGCACTGTGTCCTACGACGCTGTATGCGTCATCGCAGACATGCCTCCGATTGATCTTTTGGCAGATGAACGTAGAAGGATCTACCGAAGAAAACAAGAAGAGACGGATGCTCACTGGGCTTCTTTAGCAAAACAAGAGAGAGTTCATACACTTGATATATGGCAGAGACGCTGGAGCGCTTCATCTTCTGGAAGATGGACCTACCGCCTAATTCCCGACATATCGACCTAGGTATCCCGGAAACATGGAGATGTAGATTACTATCTCACTCAGCTGCTTACGGGGCATGGTTGCTTCAGAGCGTACTTAGCCCGTTTCAAAATAGAGGAAAGTTCAATGTGCCCATTTTGTGATCCCATAGAAGAAACAGTGGAACATGCATTCTTCTCTTGTTCGGGATTCGTTCGAGAAAGATCGGAGATAGACGCTAAATTTAGTACAAAAGCATCACCCAAAAATTTTCTCTCCTTGATGATGGCTAGTCAGGAGAGTTGGAGCGCTGCAGCTGATTATGCAGCACAAATCTGCAGAAAGCTCAGAGTACAGGAGCAAGAAAGGAGAGGCGGGGCATCGGCCTAGCTTAAATCAGATGTCCAGTTAAGTAGCTGGCATTTAGCCCTTCTGCCCCCCCATGAAGTAATGCTTGACAGCGGTTCCGTGGGGTGGTAAAGACGAATTGGGAGGTGGTTTTTTAGTGAGTAGGAATCTCACACTGTATTGTAGCCTGACAGTTGCACTTCGTCTGATGAAAGATTTTTCCCCTACACGAAAAAATTAAAAAAAACAAAAAAAAAACACACACACACACACACACAGACCTTTTTGCGGGACTTGGTTATTTGGGCTCAGGGGACCCTAAAACGTGTATTTCCGTTGAAAACTGGAATTCGAAAATTTTCACGATCGCAATACTTTCCTTACTATATATAGTAAGTGAAAGTAATATACAATTAAAAAAAAAATTACAATACTTTTATATGTTGGTAAAATTATATATGATTTAATCTTACATCTTTCAAAAGATAGTCTCTTCGAATAATATTTGCTGCTGAATGTATCCATGAATATGAAAGTTTAATAAATAAATAAACGTATCTGTCTGCTTTATTTGTATATTTTCCCTGAAATTCCTTGAGCATCTAATTTGAATTATTTGGAAATTGAATTGACAAAAAGTGTCTTAAAAGACGGGATTTAAATGTTGAAAGATTTTGGGAGTCCCGGATGTTGGAAGGAATGGAGTCCCATAAGGATGCGGATCGGATTAAGAATGATCTATCGAAAGCTGTGGATCGGTGGGATGTAATATACAGATCAGAAGGCCGCTAGCGGGTGTTACGGGAACGAACGGATGATTTGAATTTAAGGAGATCCGAGATGTAAAACGGACACCGGGATAACATGGTAGAGGAAGGATGCTAAGAAGTACTCACTTAGTAATTACTTTAACTCGTGAAATCGGGTGATAGAGGTGTCTCTATCGACAAATTTAACTTAAAATAATAAATTTTCGAAACTTGTCCTGTGAATATAAGTAGTTGATAAAAGGGTGTTGAGGAATTTTTTAGGAGCTCTGACCTTGAGGAGCAATATCATGCAGTAGTAGGGTGAATGTTGACCTTGAGAGGTCATTGACCGACCTTGTGCGGGCGAGGGGGGTGTTGTGTTAGGGCGAGGGGGGGTGTCCTTGAGTAGTGTGAGGCTGTTTTGGGGTCGTTGCCTGACCTCGTTTTTTTTTAAAAAAAGTTAGATGGCAACAGTGTATGTAGATTTGGCAACAGCGCGGAGCAGATGGCTCTGGGCCGGTGCCCCCGCGTATGATGACGTAATCTTACGATGAGTCACGGATCCATTCATGTTTTTTTGTGAATTTCATTCAAGTTCCGGATGTGAGTCACGGATCCATTTAATTTTTTAGTCAGTTTCATTCAAGTTTACACATACGTTGACCATGTGTCTAGAGGACGGCCTTCCTTGCCCACGGTGGCGGGAACATCTGTCTGTCCCCCGCCTCGTATGAGACGGCAAGTGGACGTCATTGACATTAAAAAAGAAGAGCATATACAGGAATATTATTTATTGCATAAAATTTACAACTCATGTGGGTATTATTACATATTTTTTCAATTCATTTAAATTATAAAACAGAGTCTCTGTATTAATATTAAAGTCCATTGCACTCGGTTCCACGAGTTGTTGACCTTCTTCATGTTTCTTATATAATTCGCTCATTTTGGTTATCAATTCCAATGAGTTGTCGATGTTTTTCAAGACTTTACACAGCTTTGCCGTTTCATTCCTGTTAAAACATGTCGAAGGTGGTGACTCAAGGGTCGATGGACTCTGGTTAAACATGGCGAAACATAGTACGACCTGTTCTATTTTCATGATCCTATTCCTCCCTTTCTTGGAAACTGAGCAAAATACATTTTTACACCTTACTCGCTCTCCTACCTCTACTGTTTTCTTCTTTTTACTTTGCAAAAGAGACAGCATACCTGGAACTTGGTTGACGACGAATTTCCATTCTTCTGTATCCATATATACGATCGTTTTCTTGTCAATAATCGCAACAGTGGGTACAAAGTCACAAAGACCGACTCGTACTAACTTAGTACTGGTGATGGGGTATTCGGTCACTAATTCCATTCGTCCAACCATCTTTCAAGGCTTCAACGACGAGACTGAGAGAGAGGAGGGGAAAAATGAAGTTTTTTTACTTGTTCTATGAGTTGATTTATTTCGTTTCTTTTTATTTCATATAAATTAATTTGGTTTTTTAATGAGTATAATTGTCGAGTAAACCGTTTAAACCTCTTGCGCATGTCAGCAACATCCACAGCTCCCTTTTTTATCGACTTCATCTATAATTAATAACGGTAGCTCCTCTAGTTGTTCAAGGTACTCGATAAAGGGACAATGTTTGGACCATTTCTTGTGATCTACAAAAGGATCATCTTGTTCCAACCATTCGTGTAGTATTACTCCGCAAAAAGGACACCTGGTTAGATCCGATTTTTTCAAATAATAGAATCCTGCCGATGCAAGCTTAACAACACTCACTGGCGAAGTCCATCCGACAAATGTGGACAGACGGTCTTCTTCATGTCTTAGGCTCCAACCTGTTCGCCTCCCCATCTTGAACTAATGTCCTAACATCTCACACGATAAGACTTGAATGACTCATCCGGTCACAGCTGAGTCACATGCGGAACTTGAATGAACCTGACTAAAAACAAAAAAAATTAAATGGATCCGTGACTCGAATCCGGAGACTAAAAAATTAAATGGATCCGTGACTCACATCCGGAACTTGAATGAAATTCACAAAAAAACATGAATGGATCCGTGACTCATCGTAAGATTACGTCATCATACGCGGGGGCACCGGCCCAGAGCCATCTGCTCCGCGCTGTTGCCAAATCTACATACACTGTTGCCATCTAACTTTTTTCAAAAAAAAACGAGGTCAGGCAACGACCCCAAAACAGCCTCACACTACTCAAGGACACCCCCCTCCGCCCTAACACAACACCCCCCTCGCCCGCACAAGGTCGGTCAATGACCTCTCAAGGTCAACATTCACCCTACTACTGCATGATATTGCTCCTCAAGGTCAGAGCTCCTAAAAAATTCCTCAACACCCTTTTATCAACTACTAATATATATATATATATATATATATATATATATTATATATATATATATATATATATATATATAATCTATATATATATTCCAATGGAACAAAGAAAAGACAAATTATGATATGTCTCAGTCTGACAGTAGATCTTAATAGCTTTCCACACTTCGCCCATTGGAAAGTTATCTGAAGAAGCTAACCGTAAAGGCTTACCAACAACATATCGATATCGTACATAAAGATATCGAGGCAACGAGTTTATCAAGACCTTTTTTCAAATAATGCATAGATCTTCAGACCCTGTAATATCTTCTCTGAGATTGTGTCAAAAAAATAACGAATCACAGGAGGACTGTCCTGAAGATATCAAGGATATGTTTGAATAGTTAATATAAATAGTCATAATTATCGCACTAAATTTATTTCAACAATTCATATGTATAGTTTATTTTTATTTTTGTTACACCTTGTATATATTAAAGATATAGAAATGCGGATAATATGATTTTTTAGAAATTCCAAGCACATCGTTTCAATTACGGACAATAATACTTTTACTGACATAATAATAATAGATAATAATAATAATAATAGGCTTAGCGAACCCGAAGGTTCGATGCCGATACCACCAAATTCCGCCTACACAGACTTGTCCAATGTTCACCATTCAAGCCCAAGCCCCCGAGATCAGCCTTAACGCAATCCTCCCATCGACGCTTCGGCCTACCTTTCGGACGCCTACCAGTCGGATCAGCAAATACCAACTTTCTCGGAATCCGCTCGTCATCGAGCCCAACAACTTTACTCGTCCATTTGAGTCTCCGCGATGCAATCAGCTCAATTATATTCACAGGATACAAGTTCCGCAATTCCGCGTTGTGCAACCTTCTAAACTCCCCAGTGGCCTCATCTCTCTTCGGACCAAATATTTTACGCAATACCTTATTTTCGAAAACCTTAAGCCGTTGTTCATCATTTAAAGTAAGCGGCCACGTTTCACATCCGTAATGAACCGTCGGAAGAATAATAGTTTTATAAATTCTAACCTTTAAGTTTTTAGATAGAAGCCGCAACTAAGTAACTTAGCAACTGAATAATAAAAAAAAATGAAATGAAAAAAACTTCTTTATTATCCTGGGACTAAAGTCCCTTAAGAATAAAATAACATACATAATTGATGACCGGAACAGTGTGGTAATAATAATGGAATAATAACACGCAATAATACAAAAAATAATTCCATGGATCTTTATTTTGGCTTCAATACACCTCATGTATTTTAGAAACTTGAAATGTCTATAAAAATTTCAAGAAATATTGTTCATATAGTAGGTTAAAAAATAAAAATAAATTCAAATATTCATTACATTTGTTATTGGAAACATTTGGTTTTAGTTTTTATTTAATGTTGTAGAGAGTTAATTTTGCCACAATACCATGATACAATGCGATCGATCAAATGCTCAGTTCAGTGTTATATTTATTTTAATATTTGATGCCATATTTTTTTAACATTAATTTAAGCAAAATACTAAAATATGCCTCATATTTCATAATTTGTCTTTTCTTTGTTCCATTGGAATAAAAAAAAAAAAAAAACTTTACTGGACAAGGCTCATCGTTAAACCTCCAGTAAAGAGCTAACCATCCAGGGACTTGTGAAATAGTATCACTTTTGTTTTATTTATTTATTTATTTATACAGAGCATCTACCCATTAAGGGTCATTAGCTATATACATCATTGTTTTTTTTTTCTTAAAATAATTGCATTTACAAGACAATAATGGTGAATGTTTGGTAGAAGGACATTATATCTTAAATCACATTGAAGACTTTACATTTTTTTAAAAACTTAAATACTTTTTGAACACACACTTCACTGTTACCTAGTGCTATTTCCAGCCTGGTGTCAATTCCGCACTCTGTTCTTGCAACGCTGAAGGCCCCGCAGTGCAGTACGATGTGCTCCACCGTCAGAGGTGCCTGACAAGTCCTGCAGGTCGGTGGGTACAATCCTTTCAGTAGGTAACTATGTGTCAGTGCTGTGTGTCCGCTTCTTATCCTGGCCAGAACCACTTCTTCGCGCCGGTTTTTCCTCTCTGACGTTTCCCATATCCCTGGAGTCTCTTTAATTTTTCCTAATTTGTCTTTAGTTTTACTCCACTCAGCAGCCCATGTAGTATAAATAATTTTCTTGACGTATTTTCGCCAGTCCGCTGCAGTTGTCTTATTGACACGTGTCACTTCCCTTCCAGAGTCCATCCTTGCATTATTAGCCGCTCGATCAGCGTCCTCATTGCTTCCTATGCCCAAGTGAGATGGGACCCACAAAAATTTTATTGTTTTTCCTTCACTTTCGCATTCTTCCTTGAGAATCTGGATTCTTTGAACCAAGGCTTCTTTTGAGTACCTATTCTCTATTGACTTTAGAGAACTTAGAGAATCAGTTACAATCAGGTGATGTTGGTGGTCGTGTTTTACAATGATTCAAGGCTTTCCAGATCGAGTAGAGCTCTCCAGTGTATACACTATTTGGTTCTGGTAAAACATTTTTGCTACAAATAGAGCCCATGAGAACAGCACAACCAACTTCGGAGTTCGATTTAGAAGCATCCGTGAACCAAAAGCGGTAATCGGAATATTGTTCTTCCCGCTCTTTATACAGCTGGTCGTATACATGTTGAGGTGTTGTGAGCTTTGGGAATACAGTTAAACTGTAATCGATCTGATTTTCCATTTCCATCCAATTTGGTACTGAGCTATTTGGCATCGTAAAGATTTCTGGGATTACTATTTGTAAATCGTTTGTCAGTTTTTTGAACCTGTTGTAGAAACATTTACACGATTCGTGGGGTTCTTCGCTTGCAATTGGATATGCCGTGGATTCAGAAGAAAAAAAATTTTTTCTTGACATCAACGTGCCCACGTATGCCAGTAGCAGGTATTTCCTTCTTGTCTCTAATGAGGGCTCACCACTCTCCACGTACAGGCTTCCGACAGGTGTTGTTCTGAATGCTCCGATACAGAGGCGAAGAGCTTGATTGTGAATTGGATCCAGTAACCTCAAAGTCGAAGCGCTAGCTGAACCATAACCGACAGCTCCATAGTCAATTATAGGTCTGAAAAGGACTCGGTATATCGTTAATAACGTTCGCCGGTCAGATCCCCACTGAGTGTTCGCTAGTACTTTAAGTAAATTTAAGCCTGTTTGACATTTTAATTTTATATGACGAATGTGTTGAGACCAGTTTAGTTTTTGGTCAAAGTAGACGCCTAAGAACTTGATAGTGCTGGCGTAGGAAATGGGTTGATTTAAAAGTGTCAGTGACGGGTGTGTTTGACATTTTGTTTTTTTGCAAAAGTGTACAGCTATTGTTTTGGAGCTTGAAAAGCTAAAACCTGTGGTCCTAGACCATGCTTCAAGGTTCTTCAATGTTTTTTGTAACTTCCATTCAATATACTCTAACGACTTGTTTCTTATATAAATTGTAAAATCATCGGCAAACAAAGAACATCTTACTTCAGGTGGTGTTGTCTGTGCTATGCTGTTTATTGCTATTAGGAATAAAGTTACACTCAGTGGGGATCCTTGCGGCGTACCGTTCTCCTGGAGGAACGTTTGAGAAAGATTAGGACCAACTTTAACCTTGAATTTTCTTTCTTTGAGGAAGTTATTGATGAATATCAGTAATCTCCCCGTAAGGCCTTCTTTTGAAAGAGTGCTTAGGACATTGTATCTCCACATAGTGTCGTATGCTTTTTGGATATCAATGGAGACAGCAACCAAGTGCTCTTTGTTAGAAAAGGCGGTCTGTATTTCGTATTCAAACTTCATTATTTGGTCGATGGTTGAGCGGTTTTTCCTGAAGCCGTACTGCGAAGCTGAAAAAAAGTTTCGTTTTTCTAAATAATATGTCAATCGATTGTTGACCATTTTTTCAAGTAGTTTCGATACACATGAAAGGAGAGAAATAGGTCGATAGTTATTGATACTAATGTCTTTGTGATTTTTCTTGATGGGGATAACTGTAGCGTTCTTCCACGTTTCAGGAAAAAGTCCTGAGCTCCATATCCTATTATAAATGGAAACTAAAAATATTTGTGCGTTTAGGGGCATTTTTTTCAAAAATACATATGGAATTTGATCGGGTCCTGCAGTGGATTTATCTTTGCACGTACTTAAGGAGTTTTGCATCTCAGATAAACTGAACAGGTGATTGTAAATTTCTGAATCTTGTGTGTGGAATTGAATAGTATTTTTCTCCTGTTCGATTTTATATAGCTGGAAATCTGGAGTGTAGTTGCCTGTTTTCGACATAGATGAGAAATGTGTTCCAAAAGCTTCAACTATTTTAGATGGATCAGTAATAGTTTCATTTTCCGTTTGTATTGTAGAAATAGCCTCACTTTTTTTAGATCCTTGAATGGCATTCACTTTTTTCCAGACTTCTTGTAGGCAACTGCTACTATTAATGGAATTAACATAGTTTTTCCATGAATTTTCTTTGCTTGCCCTTAATACCTTCTTTGCAATCGATCTAAGTTTTTTGAAGTTGTTTAAATCTTCAGGTTGTTTGGTTTTTTTGAATTTTTTGAAAGCTTTCTTTTTGTTCATTATTGCGATGCGGCACTCTTCATTCCACCAAGGAACTAAGCGCCTATCATTATATGCCATCTTGTGAGGAATACTCTTCTTTGCTGCATCTAGAATGGTGAGATTAAGGAATGATATTTGTTCCTCTACTTCAGTCAACGAGCTTCCCTTGTTTTCTATTTCCCTTTCCATTAATGTAGAAAACTTTTCCCAGTCGGCTCTTTTGAATGACCATCTTGGAGTTTTGTCAGTCTTGAAGTCAGTATTAGTATCAAACTTTATAGTGATTGGGAAGTGATCGCTTCCGTACAACATGTCCTTTACTTCCCAATGCACTTTGTGGAGCAGTCTGACATCTATTAATGATAAATCGATGGCAGAAAGAGAGCCATCACCACAGAAATGAGTTGGAGAACCGTAAATTTCTCGATTTCACTTCCCCTATTTCTATAGTCAAATAATGAGGAGCCCCATAATTTGTAGTGTCCATTTAGATCTCCAACAAAGATGGCAGGTCTTGGAAGTTGATCTACTACTACTTGAAGGTCATTTGCAGTAAAATCTTGATTCGGTGGGATATAAATATTGCAAACTGTAATGGGTTCAGGTTTAAACATTTTTGCGGCTACAACTTCTAGACTGGAATGAATTTTAACTGGTTCTGAATGCACGTCTTTATTAACTAATATAGCTACACCTCCCCAAGCGGATTTACAATCTGTTCTGTCTTTCCGGTAAATTTCGTGATTTTTTAAATTTACTACCTGAGATTGTGAAAAATGAGTTTCTTGTAAACACCAGCAATACGGTTTCTCTTCATTTAACAGTAGTTTAAAGTATTCAAAGTGTTTGTAAAACCCATTACAGTTCCACTGTATAATGAAAGAATTGGAATTGTTAACCATAATGTAAAATTTTATAAAAATGTTTCCAAGAGATCAGCTGCGTTGTTACCAATTAATTATCCGTACTATCGTCTGTGTTACTTATAAAATCTGTTGCTTCCCACTGCTTTTTAAGAAGTTTTGTGATTTTAAGTTTTGTTCTCCGATCAGTTATTAATGCTTTAGTATCTTTAGCATGCCCCTAAGACCCTCCGTATTAGTAGTAAATTCCTGGACAAATTCACTGATGTTTTTAGTATTGGGGTATATGTCGATTAACTTGATTTTGTTTTATGTTATTGTTTTATCTGCTACTATTTCAAAGAAATGGATTTGATTAACATTAAACACTTGACATATGACGAAGAATAAAATTATTAATTAGTTATTAATTAATTAATTTGTAGTTATTATTTACTAAAGGTATTTTAATTTTTGTTTTATTTTCGTAAAATTTTAATGAAGATTTTCATTTTATAATTACAGTTTTATTATTTATTCCATTGAAATAGATCCTCTCTAAATGTTTGGTTTTGTAAATATAAGACATTTAAGTTTTTATCATTATTAATAGTTCTTTAGTGATCCCTAGGCCATTACCATTTTAAAGTCAAAATCCCACTATATTCCTGTTAAAAATAAGTTGTCTACATTCTGTATGTGGAGGATGATTTTCAGTAGGTTCCATATCAGTTTTTGAAAATTTTGAACACAAATTATTGATTTTTCATTAACCAATTAATTTTATTATTAATGCATTTAAATGTAGACTAGAGACAAATATCTCCTAATTTTTTACAAAATGTTCTACAGTATGTTTTATATAATTAGGGTTTCTCTTTTCAATTAACAAGAGGGGGTATGTTGTTAATTTCATTCTTAGGACTCCACATGAAATTACAATAGTGACTAAAAAACAAAATAGATGATATTTTGTTGACTTCTTAACTGATTGCTGTTCGATGAAAAAAATCCCAAACAATCCAAACAAATTTATTCAAATTCAGGAAACGAATAATAAATTAATTATATTCTTTTGATAACCACAACAAATAATAATAAATTAACTAATTTCTTTTAATAACAAACTTTAGAAATAGAAGAATGTATTTCTTAAAAAGAAGTTCCAAAGTAGCTAAGCTGATTAGGTTAAGAATTGAAATCAGGAAGTAAAATGGCCGACCTACCTCCAGCGAGACAGTAGTTTAAGTAAACGCCGTACCAACAACGCTCCTTGCTGAAATCGGCGGTAAACTATCTACCGTAGTTTTACCTGGGGTAAGCTTACCTTAGGTTGAACCGAGGCTGGTTAACTGGCCCTTAATGTAATATTGTGTGGCAAAATTCATAGTTATCAGTCCTCTCAGTATTCTCAATAATATTTTGATACATTTAAAATTAAAAAAAAAAGAAAGTTAAATGAAGTCAGATGATTAAATTAATGGTGATTATAGTTGATGACTCATTGTACCTGATGACATTCAGGCCCAACAACGAAGAACTTGACATTTTCCATCAAAGTGCAATCAGAGCGTATGGTGGAAAATTCGGAGGGAGGATTTGACGTGATTTCCAGAATTATAAAAAATTCTTTCAAACATTTAATGAACAAACTTAGTAACAATTATTCCTGATTCCCGACTCATGTGTAAATATGGAACTGATAAATGTTTCTGAATTGTTCATCGCTCGTACAGGAAATTTCTACTGCAACACGTTGTACATAATTTAGAAGAACACAGAAAATACATGCTACAACGAGACTGAGCTCAACAAAACAAAAACAAATTTAATAAATAAGGATTAAAAACAGAGCGCTTTTGCCTGATGGGTTTATAAAGTTCCTTTCAGGAATGAATTTTTCATGCGTGTTGTGCAAACTATAAAATATATGTACTGAATAATTTGAAACAAAATCTCATTGTTCTTTTGCTATGAAAAAAAAATCTGGTGCGGGCAACACACGACTTTCACTTACATCCATATTTAAAATCGAATAAAGAGTTTTCAAATACAGTTAGAGATATAAATGCCTGAAACTAAAAAAAAAATAATTGAATTGAATTCCTGAAGCATGGGTTTTATCAAATAATCTATTATAGTATTATTTAAAAAGATCTGGTATGGGCAACACACGATTATCAATTACCTCGACTGTTAAAATTAATTTTAGAAAACCCTGCAAATTATTACACAATGGTTTATTATTTCCAAATAACAATATTAGGGTATAACTGTTTATAAAAGTATTAATTAAGTATTATGAAAAGCAATAATTCAAAGGATAATATCATATCACTACCGCTGGTTTCAAAACGCAATATCTCAGCCATTTCTTAACCAATTTCAATGATTCTTTTCTCATTTTGTCAAAAATTTAATTCTCTATCGACCAACAATGAAGGCTTTTGGTATTATATATATCATTTTATGTTATTTATTTATTAATTAGGAGAAACGGATTTTGTTTATTCGTTATTCGGATTCTCCCTTCCAACGGTTCTTTACGGATGTGAAACGTGGCCGCTTACTTTGAAGGATTAACAAAGGCTTAAGGTTTACGAAAATAAGGTACTGCGTAAAATATTTGGTCCGAAGAGAGATGAGGCACTGGGGAGTTTAGAAGGTTGCACAGCGCGGAATTGCGGAGTTTGTACCCTGTGAATATAATTGAGTTGATAGCATCGCGGAGATTCAAATGGGCGCGTAAGGTTGTTGGGCTCGGTGAGGAACGGATTCCGAGAAAGTTGGTATTTGCTGATCCGACTGGTAGGCGTCCGAAAGGTAGGCCGAAGCGTCGATGGGAGGATTGCGTTGAGGCTGATCTCGGGGGCTTGGGCTTGAATGGGGAACATTGGACAAGTCTGTGTAGGCGGAATTTGGTGGTATCGGCATCGAACCTTCGGGTTCGCTTAGCCTATTATTATTATTATTATCTATTATTATTATGTCAGTAAAAGTATTATTGTCCGTAATTGAAACGATGTGCTTGGAATTTCTAAAAAATCATATTATCCGCATTTCTATATCTTTAATATATACAAGGTGTAAAAAAAAATAAAAATAAACTATACATATGAATTGTTGAAATAAATTTAGTGCGATAATTATGATTATTTATATTAACTATTCAAACATATCCTTGATATCTTCAGGACAGTCCTCCTGTGATTCGTTATTTTTTTGACACAATCTCAGAGAAGATATTACAGGGTCTGAAGATAATGCATTATTTGAAAAATGGTCTTGATAAACTCGTTGCCTCGATTGCTGAACCGACTGGTAGGCGTCCGAAAGGTTGGCCGAAGCGTCGATGGTAGGATTGCATTAAGGCTGATCTCGGGGGCTTGGGCTTGACCGGCGAACATTTTACACGTTTTAGGGTTCCCCTAGTCCAAATGACCAAGTCCTCCAAAAAGGCATGTGTGTCTGTGTGTGTGTGTCTGTGTGCTAAGTCTAGAGTAAAAACGAAAATTCCTATGAAACTGAAATTTCATATTTAAGACAACTATACGCCTGAGATGTTACTGCAACTTTTTCATCAAAATCAGCAAATCAGAAGAGCCGCTTTATACCACGCATTTTAAACCTATTTACGATTTTCTCAAAAACGGCTTTAACGATTTTGATTATACTCGCTGTAATAAACTTTTTTCGATATTTCAAAATTTCTTCCTCTAACGTACCTTTTTTTAGTTTTTATGAAATCGGCCATATAATCTTGTTAGGATTGATAGAAAACAGCTAAATATAAAAGTTGAACGAATTTGGTATCCAATAAAAAGAGAAAAAATATGTTTTAAAACAATTTTTATAACAACAATATAGACGTATAATATATTCCATATATAGGTAAGTGAAAGTAATACCATTTTTTTTTTTGCGCGTCTCCTGATGACCGTTGACCTCTAATATTTTACAGAGTCCAATCGTTTAATGTCAATCTTTACTTTAAAAAAATTATAAAAGCCGGTAAGACACATTTGGGACCTTCTCCTTGTGAGGACAGAACTCCTAATCCTTAAGTGATGAACTCTTAATTATTCAAACTGAAATTTAGAAAACATAAATGACGCCACATTTAAATTGAACTCTTGCTCAGCAAAGGCGAGTCGCTACTAAAATAATGAAGGGAAAGAGATAAAGTTCAAATAATATTCGATATACCCCCATCGATATTCATCCAGATGAATATTCGGATCCCTCTCCGTCAAACAACTCGATCCTAAAGAGAGCCAAACAAATTGGTGACCCGCTCAAAGGTTTCGCCTGTGTATACTGCCCTAACTTGAGAAAGAAATATATAGAAGAAGAAGGGAACTCGGGATAGGAACGCGGCTAAATGCTGAGTGGTCCTTTATCAAAATATAAAAGGCATCGGGACAAGAAAGGGATTTCTCTTTTGGCTTGAATTATTTATACAGAAGTCTTTCCAACTTCTTCTTTCGTCAAAAACGGGAAATTCTGCGCTCTATGACTGGTTTGTGATGTATACTTAATTTTTTTTTTTTATAGGTAGGTTTCCTCTCAAAAATAGATGAAGTAGATGAAATTACTTTTCATCTATATGGCTTTGCTGAACTAAATCTAATCTTCAAAGCCAATTATTTGTTGTCCTGAATAAAAATGCAGGAATTTGGCAGAAAAAGAAAGACTTTTTCTCCACTACCATCGTCTCCATTACTATCAATACATTCCTGGCAGTCTTAGCAACTCAAATTTTTCATTCTCTTGAATTTTTTTATTTTATTTTTATTTTTTAAACATATTTATTGATATTTACAACTGTATTAAATAAAAATATATCTAGTAAATGTGATGGTAATATACAAAACTGTAATGAAAAACATGTAGAGACACTACCCAGTGGCAGCACTCTAAAAATATTTTAAACTAGAAGGTCCCGGGGCCATTTCCTTTACAGGCGCCGCGGAGGATTATCCGGAATTGAAGAGGAAGAAAGGATTGAAACTAGTGGGTTAGGGTGAGAATGGAATGTGTTACTGTTAAAAGGATTGATACCTGGTCCGGGCCAAATCAGTAACATAGGGCACATTAAGGTCTTTATGGATAAGTTTATTTGTGACAAAGTAAAGAGCTTTGAGGATTTTATGAAGGATTTTGGATTGTAAGGATTGGATACGGGAAGAATTTGATGGTTTAGTAGAGCCCCAAAGCTCCACTCCGTAAGTCCAGATTGTTCTTATAAAAGTCATGTAGATGAGCCTTTTGTAGTTCAGAGGAAGGTTTGATCGTTTGTCTTGTAAGTGTTGAAGTAGCCTAAAGCGGTGAGTCCCACGAATTGAATTTATTATATTTAGAATTGACGAACAGCAAAAACGCGTTTTATAATCCCCTTTTATATTAAACTTATTGTTACGTAAGTAGATTTCCAAGTGACGAAAAAAATGATAATCGATATACGTGAGGTATGGAGAGTAGGGCGGATGTGGCGAAGTTTCACAACCTAAGCTCGAACAGTTTATGTGACGTCACACGTTATTATGCAACAAAATGGGCCAAAGATTGTTCCATTATTGCCAAATTTTTAATGGATTGCATTAATTCAATTATAATACTAATTGAAATTGATAATTTATAGAGTATTTAAGAAGCTGTAGTGTATCAAACTAAATGAGAACAGATAACAGATAACCTTTCTTTTCATTTTCTTCCAAAAGGTACTGTATTTCCTACTATACAGCAGAAGAACCTAACTCTGTAATACATTACCATAAAGTTATTGTTTTGTTTTTATTGTTCGTGCTATTTTATTGGTCCATTTAGCACGTTTTGAATCACCGCTATTATTTTGATCAATCCGTTTTTAAACTTGGTAGCAACTTGGTAGCGTCGCTTTGGTTCTCATAGGTTCTCAAATTCTTTTTTTTTTCATAGTATAACTTCTCATAGCCACATAAATTTGATATACGATTTTTCAGAAACTCACATTTAAATAGAAAAATGGTATTTGATCCAGAAAATGGTTAGGATTTGGATTCCCTGACCTTGCTAAATATGAGATGAAAAACAGAACCTGATCTAACCTGATTTCTTTTAAAGGTTAATTTTTATTATTAAGTTAAGTTATTTTACATTCGATTTTCTATTATTCATAAATAGAGTGAAGATTCAAAGGATCTTGTCTTTACTTGTGCCACTGTAATAAGGAAAGAATGTATTTATGAATCTGTTTTGAACTTTTATTCACTATTTCTGTGAGTGTAGCAAATGTATCTATAGTATATACAATATTTAACTATACAGACTGATAATTAAATAACTTTTAACCTTTTGTTTGAGTCTTTTTATCTTTTATTTTATGATATTTTTTATTTCCGAAGAGGAAAATCCCTATTGACAAAATTTGCATTCTGTATTGCGATGACTTAGGAGAAAGCACCGTCCGTAAGTGGTTTGCACGGTTCCGAACAGGAAATTTTGACTTGGAAGACACAAAGCGGTCGGACTGCGGACGATGATCAAATCCAACATAATCGGTCGTGTAATTTTTTTTTTTCACTTAATATTTTATTTACACCTGTAAAAAAATTACAATAAGCAAATGTGCTAAAATCTAAGTAAACATGGCGTGGTCAGGCATGAGGGAGACAGCACCCAGTGGTGCATCCTCCTGACATTAAGCAGAACTATATTTTTAGGTCAGGAGGTCCCTCATCCAACTCCTTTTCAGCCTACGCGAAGTTATGGATGGTATGTCGGTTGTAGCCATGTTTTGCACAAGTTTGTTTATGTGTCCATTTAGTTTGTTGTGAAATCGTTTGTAAGTCGATCGAATGTGGTTTGTTATAGTAGGAATACGTAAGTCAGTATGAAGGGTATCGTTTGAAACATATAGTGGTGAGTTCGTTGCCAGTCTTAAAAATTGCGATTGAAATGTTTGTATTTTTCGTATGTGTGTCTTTTAAGCAGGTCCGTATATTTGGCAAGTGTAATTCCATATTGGTTTTAATAAATAAGTGTATATGTTAAGTTTCTGTCTGATAGGTAATTTAGAATGTCTATGAAGTATCGAATACAATAGTCTCAGTCGAAAATTTAGAGTTTTACGTTTAGTCTTGACGTGTGGGCCCCATGTCAACCTTTTGTCAAAAATAAGTCCTAAGTACGCGTGTAAAATTGATTAAAAATATTTACAAGCATTTGATGTTTTTTTTTGTTTGTTTTTTATTGCCAGTAAAAATTTTATTCACAATACAATATAACATAGAATAGAATAAAATTAATTTTTATTCTGAGACTGGCTCCCTTAATAATAACAGGTTTGTACGGTTAAAGTATACAATAAGTCGAATGTCGAATACAATGGCCGATAGTCGAAATGAACTTCTGACAATTATGGATGAGTATAGATACAATAACAATGCAATACAATACACAATGAATAAATAAAATAAAAACAATCATCAGAAAGTCCAAATGAAAAAATAAATGAACTGATAACAGAGTTAAAATATGATAAAAGAAGAAAAAAAAAATAGTAGCATTATTCCGGTACTTAGTATTCTAAGAATAACATTAGCTTTGAAATAATAAAGGATCTATACCTGGCCAAGAGTTAATGAAAGATACACCAATTAAACATAAATAAAAACATTACAATACAATAATAGTAAATAAATTCTTCTGGTGAAAAAAAAAAAAAAAAAAAAAATTGTCCCTATTAATTCCAGTTTCTTTGTTTTAAATGTTTGTTTACAGTTTATGAACGTATTATTGTCTTTACTACAAATGGATCGTAAAAATAAATTATTACCTGATACTCTAAATTTGTTGATAAAAAAAAAGTAAACGTGTCTTCTAGAAACCTTGTACATCAAAATTAAAACATGAATACAGAAATCGATTCCTTGTTGAAAAAATAATGGGGGTCTATATTTAACCTTTTTTTCGTATGGCTAACAGTCTGGCCATAATCCTACAATGTCAAACAATATGGTGTTTCGCCCCAGTGTGCGACGTGCCAAAGAAACATACTAAGCATACAACAAATATTGCAAGCTACATTAATTACGCTGACCATTACGTTTAGTTTATAGTTTTTTTTTGGTAATCTGGATTCAGTGAAAATATGTTGTTAGTGGTTTCTGAAAAAAATTGGAAGTTCGTACGGCATTAAATTATTTGAAGCAATAGATTGATAATAAAATCGTTGATTAATAAAAGAAAGCTCAGAATAAAACTTTTCTAAGTTCAGTAGTGCGGATAAAAGCGTTAGGTACAAACCAACACTCACAAGCCGAAACCAGCGACGCGGAAAAAGAGCCGACGAAGCAACATGTAGGCATACAAAGCGATTCACCCGACTTCAATAGCCTCACAACGGACACCCTTCTACAATATATCCGATTGTCGGTGAAATCTTTCAGTAATATCTTGGTTATTTAGATTACTTTATCATTTTTTTTTTTTGGTAGTGTAATAATGGAACTGGATACTTAACCATATAAGGTTTTTTTTTGTTATCAATAAACAAAAACTTTCCCTCACCTCGGTTGTTAAAACCCATTCAAGAAGTTTTAATAAAGTTTGATTTCGAAAAAGCTTACATAATTACCCACATTTTCGTTAGAAACATACGATTTAGATTAAATAATATAACAGTATAAAATGCCCTATTCGAAAAAAAAAAAATTAAATAAAAAAATCTGGTAAGCGCAACACCCGACTCTCACTTTTAAAATAAATTTAAAAACTTTAAAATAAAGTTAGAGTTAAATAAAACTAATAAGAATTATATTCAGTTTCGTTGGAATTGTATTTTATGAATTATTTTTTTAAATCCACTTCAAATATTTTTCAAATAGAAGTATATTTTATAGTTTTTAACAGTCGAGGTAAGTGAAAGTCGTTAGTTGCCAACACCGGATTGTTTGTTTATTATTTTCAATAATGAAACTTTGTAATTGACAAAAAAAAAAAAAAATAAAAAAAAAAAATAATCAATTTGTCTTCCGTCCGCGGCATTTCTCCAAAACTAATAATAATAATTTTATTTATTTGTCTTTAGGGCAATCCCCATACAAATAGAGCTGGCTGGCACAGCACAAATAATAAATCTACCTCCAGCAAATGTACATTATTAATTATAGAGTGAATAAATCTTTAAAAAAAAAACAACAAAACACATATATAGCATTTCCAAGTCAATTGTAACCTTTTCCAAGTCAAATGTAACTTTTTCCAAGTCAAATGTAACCTTTTCCAAGTCAAATGTAACCCTTTCCATTTCAAATGTCACCTTTTCCAAGTCAAATGTCACCTTTTCCATTTCAAATGTTACCTTTTCCAAGTCAAATGTCACCTTTTTCTTCACTTCTAGCCTTAAATATTCCGTTTTATTTATTTATTTATTGAAAAATAATTAGTTTAATTAACATTATGACTTTTTTAATAATTTTGGCATATAATAATTGATATTTTTTTTTGGGTCTCTTAGATATTTTATATCAAGTTCTGTTTTTTACTAGCTAATATTTAAAAAAAATAATTATCGTCTATTTAGTTTTAAGATAGTTGTTGATTTTGATTTTTTGGAGAGGAGGGGTAGTTTTTTGGAATAATTAATGTGTTTTCGGGTATTATAATTAAATTTTTTGAGCTGTATTTTTTATCGCTCGCGTGCATTTTAACTCGCATTAAATTTTAATGTTTTTTATTGATATAGGGATTAATTAATGTGCTTTCGGGTGGTTATGATTACGTTTTTCGAGCTGTATTTTTTTCGCTGGCGCTTATTTTAACTAAAATTTACTTTTTATGTGTTTTATTGATATAGGGATTAATTAATGTGCTTTCGGGTTGTTATGATTACGTTTTTCGATCTGTATTTTTTTCGCTCGCGCTTATTTTAACTAAAATTTACTTTTTATGTGTTTTATTGATATAGGGATTAATTAATGTGCTTTCGGGTGGTTATGATTACGTTTTTCGATCTGTATTTTTTATCGCTCATGCGTATTTCAACTCGCATTTACTTTTAATGTTTTTTATTGATATAGGGATTACTTAATGTTCTTTCGGGTGGTTATGATTACGTTTTTCGAGCTGTATTTTTTTCGCTCGCGATTATTTTAACTAAAATTTACTTTTTATGTGTTTTATTGATATAGGGATTAATTAATGTGCTTTCGGGTGGTTATGATTACGTTTTTCGATCTGTATTTTTTATCGCTCATGCGTTTTTCAACTCGCATTTACTTTTAATGTTTTTTATTGATATAGGGATTACTTAATGTTCTTTCGGGTGGTTATGAATACGTTTTTCGAGCTGTATTTTTTATCGCTCTCGCTTATTTTAACTAAAATTTACTTTTTATGTTTCATATTGATATAGGTGTTGAAAATTGTTACTCATTTTAAGTTACTCTTTCTATTTCATAAATATTCGATAGAGGGATCGTTTATAGTGTTTTCGGGAATACTAATAGAGTTTATGACATTTATTTATAGCTAGTGCACATTTTAAATTAAATGAAAAGTGATCTAGAAGAATACGCAATCGCGATGTAACGTCCAAATCAAAAATGTAATCAGATCCTGCAAAAAAACAATAAATAATTTTTACATCATATTAAAACATAATACCTACGGTTTGTAGAAATTCCCAAGCGCATAAAAGAATAAAGTTCAAAACACGTTATGAGAATCCCGTAAAACAAAAACAAAGAAAGACCACTGCAAATGCAAGTTGAAATGAGAGCAAGCGACAAAAAAAAACAGCTTAAAAAACGTAATCACAAGACCCGAAAAGATAATTACAAACGTCTATAACAATAAAAAATATCAAAAGTAAATCCGAATTGAAATACGCATAAGCGATAAAAGATACAGCTCAAAAACGTAATCATAACCACCCAAAAGCACATTAATTATGTCTCTATTTATAAAAAACATTAAAAGTAAATTCGAGTTAAAATTCGCGGGAGCGATAAATAAATAAAACTAAAAAAACATAATTATAGGACCCGAAAACACAATTTTCAACACCTATATCAATATGAAACATAAAAAGTAAATTTTAGTTAAAATAAGCGAGAGCGATCAAAAATACAGCTCGAAAAACGTAATCATAACCACCCGAAAGAACATTAAGTAATCCCTATATCAATAAAAAACATTAAAAGTAAATGCGAGTTGAAATACGCATGAGCGATAAAAAATACAGCTCGAAAAACGTAATCATAACCACCCGAAAGAACATTAAGTAATCCCTATATCAATAAAAAACATTAAAAGTAAATGCGAGTTGAAATACGCATGAGCGATAAAAAATACAGATCGAAAAACGTAATCATAACCACCCGAAAGCACATTAATTAATCCCTATATCAATAAAACACATAAAAAGTAAATTTTAGTTAAAATAAGCGCGAGCGAAAAAAATACAGATCGAAAAACGTAATCATAACAACCCGAAAGCACATTAATTAATCCCTATATCAATAAAACACATAAAAAGTAAATTTTAGTTAAAATAAGCGCCAGCGAAAAAAATACAGCTCGAAAAACGTAATCATAACCACCCGAAAGCACATTAATTAATCCCTATATCAATAAAAAACATTAAAATTTAATGCGAGTTAAAATGCACGCGAGCGATAAAAAATACAGCTCAAAAAATTTAATTATAATACCCGAAAACACATTAATTATTCCAAAAAACTACCCCTCCTCTCCAAAAAATCAAAATCAACAACTATCTTAAAACTAAATAGACGATAATTATTTTTTTTAAATATTAGCTAGTAAAAAACAGAACTTGATATAAAATATCTAAGAGACCCAAAACAAATATCAATTATTATATGCCAAAATTATTAAAAAAGTCATAATGTTAATTAAACTAATTATTTTTCAATAAATAAAACGGAATATTTAAGGCTAGAAGTGAAGAAAAAGGTGACATTTGACTTGGAAAAGGTAACATTTGAAATGGAAAAGGTGACATTTGACTTGGAAAAGGTGACATTTGAAATGGAAAGGGTTACATTTGACTTGGAAAAGGTTACATTTGACTTGGAAAAAGTTACATTTGACTTGGAAAAGGTTACAATTGACTTGGAAATGCTATACAACAATAAACATTAGGGTGTAGCTATTTTGGTTTATTATTTTCAATAATCAACCTTTGTAATCGACCAAAAAAACAACAATGAATTACCCCTGCTCAAAATTTGAGAGCTTACGTCCATAGAATCCGAATAACGAATAAAAAAAAATCCGTTTGTCCGCCGTCCGCGGCATTTCTCCGAAACTACTCGACCAATTTTTTTGAAATTCGCAACAAAAATACTAGTCCATTCAATGAAGTTCCTAACACCTAGACATTGATATCAGATGGTTAGTTGTAAAATGGCGGTCGATTAAAAGGATTGTATTCAATAACTCAGTTATATTTGACGATAGAGAAAAGTATGTTAGACCCATTATCTTCCACACGTCCGTTAGAAACCTAGGTGTATTCCTCGACCAAAACCTATCCTGGAATAATCACATTTCCCAAATTTCTAGAAAATCCAAGCCATCCTTAAACAGTTCCTTCGTTTACACGAATTTATTCCTTAAAACCCGCTAACTCGATTATGGCTGCCTGTTGTTTGGCGGACTGTCCGAGACGCTTGAGATGAGGTTGAAGAGACTGATGAACTGTTTCCTTAGATTCATCTTCGGAATTCCCCAGGCGCTCTCATGTCTCCACCTGGTATGCGGAGTTGAAGTGGCTTTACCCAAAATTCAGACGGCATTACTTCCTAGGAACTACTTTTACCAATCCTTCACAACCAAAAAACCCATCTATATCTACAATATGTTCACCACCTCTGTTCACTCTATCAACACAAGATCCCAGCCCTCGAACCTGCTTATTCCATCCCACAGAACTGCTTCTTTTAAGAGATCCTTTGTCATACGTGCATCTTCATTTCGGAATTCCTTGCCTATGTCTATTCGTACATGCCAATCCTTAACTTCCTTCAAGCATCACCTATTTATCTATCTCCTCGAACATCAATCTTCCTTGCCTTTATAAACTTAACTATTTGGCCTCTTTATTTTTATCTTAATTTTCTCTATTTTTTGTTTTATTATTTTAATTTCTTTGAGGTAGTAATATGATCTTGTATATACATATATATATATATATATATATATATATATATATATATATATATATATATATATATATATATATATATATATATATATATATATGCGTTTGTGTGTATAAATATGTAGATATATAAATAAATTTGTGTCTGTATATATGAATGTATGTGTGTGTGTGTGTATACATGTATATACCATATGCTATATAATTTGATACCACGTTGTTAAAATTTATATAGCCAGAATTTAAATAGTTTATTGTACATTTATGTTATTCTTTGGGGACTAGCTGTCCCAGAATAACATTTCTTTTCATTTCATTTATGAAAAGAGTTATAGAATCGGTAAAGCGCGATAAACAAAAAATAAAAAATAAATAAAAAGTATCACATGTCATTAATACAATGAAAATGAATAGAAACTTTATTAGCATCAAAGCAATTATCTTGAACTAATGATTTACTTTATACACTCGGTAACGACAAACTAAACTTTGCCATTCACAAGTAAATAGCAAATCAGGGTTCTAGGAGATCCCAGTGCTATTCTTCAAAAAATTTTTGGACCAAATGAAAAAATAATCATTGAATTTGGTTTAGAAACAGGTTAGATATTGCGTTTTGAAATCAGTGGCAGTGATATGATATGATGCTTTCAATTAGGGCTTTTCATATTACTTAATTGCCTAATATTACTTAATTGATTACTTTCATCCAACATATACACAAATAACATAAATTAAATATAACGATATTAATAAATAATGTAATAAAAATAATACTCAAGCAAATATTTAATCCTCACAAAATACTGGTAAGTCTCGAAACCTTCAAGAGTGATACCGTTCTGAGAAGAAAATGTGAAAATGAAAAGAAGAAGAAATGTTGAGATCATATTTTTTAGATTTTCTGTGACAAAAAAAATAGTGATTTTAGGTTTATTACCTGGGGTTCCGCAATAATTTCATAAAAGCCACCAATACTTACATCATTTAATACGGGAATGAAACGGATTCAATTGTCATGGTATGCGGGGCATCGATCGAGAAAATAGAAACAATCCCCCAATGCGTCTCCATCACAAATTGAGCACTGCACCTGTGGGTCCAGACTATACCACTGCAGTCCGACACTGAAGGAGATGGCGTACTTTCCCGACAGTCTGATCTGAGCTAAAGTCCTAATATACGCGATATTTCAGCCTAAAATAAAATAACTTCGCGGAAATACGGTGTCAGCAAAGACGCTACTGTACCACGGGCTACGTACTCTTACCATGGGCTACGTTCTCCGTGGGCTACATACTCTTGGAGCATGGCTATATCCTTCATTCTCATATAATTGCAGTAGCCCTCCAAAATATCCTTCTCTCTGGCTTTAACAGTGATCGAGTTGTTAAATAATAACGGGTCAAACATCCCGAAACTCTCGAAAAATTTCCTTAACTGTGTGACCCAGTTATACTGCTTACTCCATCTATCATCTCTATCCAGGTGCATCAATTTTAGGAAACACTGCTTTACATATCGGGTTCATCTATGTTTAAGATGTTTCTTAACCATTTAATTTCTCCGAAACTATTTGACAATTAGTTTTTTATAATTCGTCACAAAAATACTAGGGCATGCATCCATGATTCTAACACCTTGTACAATTTCGGGGCCTGGTAAGTAATTGACCACTGGGGGCCCTTTATTGTGTCTTGAGAACACAGAAAGTGCGTGAGTTCGTTATTTTTTTTTTTTATTTTGGCTTTCAATATCAACATAATGAGAGGGCAGAGAGTCCTAGTACTAATTTGTCTCATAGTCCACTGATCCTAAAAGTATCTCTCACTCCAATTCCAAAACCCATTCCACCATCATTCATCCGAGGCCCTGTCAACTGGAACCTTTTCCGCCAAATCCTGACCGATAATATTGACCTCAGAGTAACCCTCAAAATCCTAGATGACCTAGATAATTCCGTCTATTCCTTTACCACCGCCATCCAACAAGCTGTCTGGACTGCTTCCTCTCCTAAACACTCCAATATAAATCCAGACCAACATCATTTTCCACAACATATTATAGACCTCATCCACACCAAACGCCGAGCAAGATCATTATGGCAGCGCACCCGACACCCAACAGATCGCCGCTCCTATAACCTCTATTGTAGACAATTGAAGAGGGAGTTGGCGACCTTCCGTTCTCAGTCCTTTAATTCCTACCTCTCCTCTCTATCAGCTCGTGATAATTCCTGTGGAATGTCACAAAAAAGATCCTAAAATACCATCAAGTTTCCCATCCTCTCCGACGTGGTAATGACTCCTGGGCTGCGTCTGGTGAAGATAAAGAAGAGGAATTCGCCACACACCTCTCCAAAGTATTCACTCCTCACCCGGAATCCCACATCAATCACACCGCAAAAGTGCAAGACTTTCTTTTGTCACCATTCCACTTTCCCTACCTCCTAAAGCTATTAATCCCTCTGAGGTCAAATATCTTCTCCAAAAACTGACCCTCCGTAAACCTCCTGGACACGATCTCTTTACTCCCCAGATCCTCCGACTACTTCCGCAGAAAGCTATTATATTCCTTACTTATATTTACAACTGCATCCTACGCACCACCTATTTTCTTCTGTTATGGAAACATTCCACTATCATTCTTTTTCTAAAACCAGGCAAACCTTCCAACACTTCATCCTACAGGCCTATCAGTCTACTCCCCATCCTCTCAAAAATCGTCGAAAGGCTTCTTCTTAAACGTATCCTACCCATATTAGAATCTCAAAATCTTCCTTCCCATCAGTTTGGATTCCGTCCTCAGCATTCCACAGTTTAACAGGCTCCGAGTTATTATTATTATTAAATTTAATCACCTCACACATTCCTTTCCTACCTGTGACAATAATAATAATAATAATTTTATTTATTTGTCTTTAGGGCAATCCCCATACAAATAGAGCTGGCTGGCACAGCACAATTAATAAATTTATCACCAGCAAATATACAATAATATAATTACAATTCGAATAAATATTTAATACAAAAACAACAAAACACATATACAGCAGTAAGCATAAAGGTGCTGCTATCTTTATGATTAATTTCATCCAGCATATACATAAATTAAATATAAGCATATCAATAAATAATGCAAAAATATTAGTATTAAAGCGAATACTAATTCCCCACAAATTACTAACTAGTCCCGAAACCCTTAAGAATAATTAAAATTCTGAGAAAGATGTTGAAATCTTATTTTAAGATTCTCTTTGACAAAAATAAATACTGATTTCAAGTACGTTACGTGTGGTTCCGCAAAAATTTCGTAAAAGCCATCAATACTCACTTAATTTAATACGGGCATATAACGAGTTCTATTGTCATGGTATGCGGGACTCTTTTTGTCATGGTTATTCTCTCAAAATCTTTTAATAACTACACTTTCTCTGCTGATGAACTAAACTCCTATTTTACTAATCTCTTTTCGAATACTCCTATAAGTAATACTATCCCGGCCCCACCTCTAGAATTCAATTTAATCCTGACAATTTTCACTTTCTACATATTACTCTGCTATCATCTGTCTTAAAATCTAGAACCAATGACCACGGCTCAAATCTCATTCCGGTAAAACTGATTAAACTCTACCTCCCAGTTATTCTACCAATCCTTTTACACATTTACAATTTTTCCCTCCAAAACACCATCTTTCCCTCTGCTTGGAAGAAAGTAGTTGTTCCTCCTCTTAACAAAGTTTCTTCTCCATCCACTGTTTCTGATTTAAGACCTATCTCCATTCTTTCAAAGCTTTCTAAACCTTTAGAAAGATTAGTCCAACACCAGCTTTCCGCATACCTAGAACAAAACTCTCTCCTTAACCCCTTTCAATCAGGTTTTCGTTCTGGCTATTCCACCCAATCCGCCCTACTAAGAATTTCCCAGGATATACAATCTTCCATTGATCAACAAAAAATTACAATCTTAATTCTTTTCGATTTATCCAAAGCATTTGATTGCGTTGATCTTGATATTTTACTATCCAAACTCAGTAACTTGTCATTATCCAATAGTTCCTTAAAATAGTTTCATTCCTTCCTATCTCATCGTCGCAGACAGTAGTAATCCCAGATAAATGCTCTTCATCTCCTCTCTTCCTCTCACGTGGTGTTCCTCAAGACTCATCCCTTTCTCCAACTCTTTTCTCTATTTACATTAATGATCTACCAGTTTCTATTCATCATTCCAGATGCCATCTTTACCCGATGATCTGCACATTTACTTCTCTTTCCGCCCTTCTGATCTCATAGAGGCATCCCCGAAAGTTCAAAATGATATAGATCAAATTTGTCAATGGGCAAATAAAAACAAGTAACAGCTCAATGCAGGTAAAACTAAAGCAATCCTCATTGGTTCCAAACCAACCTTGAATTCGCTTCCATACTATCCGTTAATCTTCCTGAATAAAGTCCCTAATTAATTCCAAAAAACTGTTAAATACCTAGGAGTCACTTTTAATCAAAATCTGTCCAGGAATAACCGTGTATCTGAAATATCTCGATAATCCATTTCCATACTTAAACAGCTCTATAGATTCCGTGAATCCTTTAAAACTTTAATTAAAAATTAAAAAAGGTTCCTTTAAAAACCCGTCAGCTACTTGTTTCCTCTGTTATGTTCCCCAATTTTGACTACGGTTGCCTGGTGTATGGAGGACTTACCGATGAACTGGAAACAAAATTGAAACGTCTTATGAACTGTTAATAAGATATATTTTTGGAGCCCGTAGACGTGACCAATCTCTGGGTATTATACTGAGTTAAAGTGGCTTTATCCTTCTGTTCAACGGCAACATTTCCATGGTTCTTACCTATTCCAAACTTTAAAAAATAGAAAACCTTCCTATATAACTGAACTCCCCACCCTCCGCTCAGACATCCATTCGTTAAACACCAGAACCCAATCAATCAATATTTATACCCCATCACATAGAACTACATCCTTTCACAAATCCTTTCCCGTTCGCTCCTCATTATTTTGGAATTCCTTGCCTATCTCTATCCGTAATACCGCCTCTCTCTCTTCTTTCAAACAACAATTCTTCCAATACCTCCTTGAATCTCAATCGTCCGTTCTATTGTAAATATAGGTATCTGTAGTATAAATATGTGTATATATAAGTGCGTGCTCCAAGTGTATATAAGTATGCAAAGATTTATAGATGTATCAAATCTATCTTTGTTTTTTTATTTTAAAGTAACAGACAATTTTTTGTTTTCATTGTTCTTTTTTTTTTTTTTTTTTTTTTTTTTTTTTCGAGGCGACAACCACCAGGGTCATGTTCGCCTTTACACCGTTAGACACAGGTTACATGATTATAGGAGTAGAGTGAGAGTATAGTTTAGATCTGAGAGTAAAGATGGTGTGACTTTAGGAAGCGAATGATGTTAGTTATATAAGGAGAGGAATCAGAGAGAAGAAGCGACAGATCGGTGGGGAGGTTGAAAAGAATACGTGAAGCGGTATATTGTCGGCATTCTGTGAGGATGTGGAGTATTGAGAGAGGAATCTGACATGATCGACAGAGAGGCGGATGTCCACGGGCCATGAGATATCCGCGGGTCAACCGAGAGTGTCCTATACGAAGTCACGCGAGCACAACCTCTTCGCGTCAAGACGGCCGGCAGGAGGACCCCCAAGGGCCAACACGGGGCCGAATAAGGCGAAGCTTGTTGTTCCCGAGGGCCGCCCACTCCCGCTGCCAGCAACCCAATATGCTCGATCGAATTGAAGTGACAAGGTCAGGCAGGCTCACACCTTGAAGTTCAAGACCCTCGGAAACCGCATGACGTGCCGCTAAATCAGCCCGATCGTTCCCCAAGATCCCACAATGTCCTGGAACCCAGAAGAAAACAATGTTGACCCGGGAGGAAAAGGATGCAAGTGTGGTATGAATTCTTTGGATGAGGTAGTCAGAGGAATATATGTTACGGATAGAGGAGAGAGTGGAGAGGGAATCGGTGCATATGATTACTTGGGAGGAAGATTGCTGGTGAAGAAGGAGGGACTGGAGGGTGGCAGTTACTTCGGCGGTATAGCTACTCGATATAGAAGATAGGGCAAACATGTTAACTTGGGCCTCACTCACAACTGCAGCTCCAGCGCCTAGTTCTCCCCGAGAGCCGTCTGTGTAATAAACATTAGCATTATGGTACCTTTGGATAAGCTCTAAAAATTCTTGCTGGTATTCTTTTGGTAGAGTCGTGAGTTTTGGAAGTTGTGTGAAAGACAGTTGACAATGGATAGAAGGAACGGACCAGGGAGGTATAGGGGACGGCCCGATGGGGTATAGCTGCTCCAAACTCTGGCGGAAAGGCAGAATCGCGTCGTGGACCCGAGAGGGAAGTGTGGGCATCAGCGGCCGTTCCCGCAAAGAAAGAAGAAATTTAGGTTTTAGTGGGTAATGAGGGTTGGCGAGAACTTTAAGGAAGTATTTAACCTCCATTTGTTGTCGGCGATAAAGGGATGGCAACTCCCCGGCTTCGCCGAAGAGACTGATAATGGGGCTAGAACGAAACGCGCCGATGGCTGACCTCAGCCCCGTAGTAACGATCACTCTAAGCGCATTTAGACTAGTCGGATCGGCAGATCCGTATGCACATACTCCGTATTCGACCCTATTCCGTAGAACCACTCTAAATAATCTTAGCATAGCCATACGGTCTCCCCCCCAAGCCGTGTTTGTGACCATCCGAAGTAAGTTAAGTGCTCGTATACAAGAGGCTTTTACCTCACGGATGTGCGGGCCCCAGGATAGGCGACTGTCAAACGTAACCCCCAGGTACTTGACCTTTTCTACTACATTTATCCTTTGCCCGTCTATTAAAGAGATAAAGGTTGAGAGATGTTTGCTGCCCGTTTTGCGAAGATGATTGCTGTAGATTTGGCTGAGGAAATTTTAAAACCGTTCTTTGAACACCAGTTCTCCACAGTATGGAGCGCAGACTGCATCGATTTGGTGAGTTCCGTAATTTGTTTGCCTCGAACACAAAGCAATAGGTCATCCGCAAATAGCAGTGCTTGGACTGGTGGGTGAATATTACCTAGGACGCCATTAAAAGCTAAACAAAAGAGAATAGGACTAAGGACACCTCCTTGCGAACACCATTCTCTTGAACAAAACGAGATGACATTGTATTTCCGCAACGCACTCTGAACGACCGGTCTCGTAGGTAATGCCGAATAAAGGAAAGAATAGGACCATGAATACCACACTTCTGTAGAGAGGAGATGTTGAGCCATCTCCAAACTCGATCGAAGGCTTTTCAACGTCAAGCAATACAGTTAACACTCGTTCGCGCTCTCCAAATGCTGTAAGTATTTCTGAGGAGAGGAATACAAGATTGCCTTGAGTGCTTCGTCCTTTACGGAATCCACTCTGCCAGGCTGTAGCATATTTTCTGTTTCTAGGTACCACTGAAATCGATTGGCTATTAGCCTTATATATAATAAATTTCACGTGGAATGCTGGTCAAAGAGATGGGTCTGTAACTAGAAGCAATATCGGGGGGTTTATTTTTCTTGTGAATCGGGATCAGGATAGCATCTTTCCATGATAGTGGAAATTGCTCTCCTAGAAAGAGCTTATTAAAAATAAGATGGAGTGCAATTTTGTCCTTAGATGAGAGGCTGGTTGCCATACTAGCGAGAATGCCATCTGGCCCTGGAGATGCTTCTTTGCACGTGCTACCTGGAATTCAGCTTCCGAAAAGGGGTGGTTGAGAGTCGTATTTGTGCTGCGTCTGGAGGGAATAGATATATTGCACGGAGTTGTTTCACGGTCGTTCTTGAGCCGCTGGAAGTGTAGGGGGTAAATTTTGTGAGTCCGATACGTCGTAGAAGTGTTGTCCAAGTGCATCATCTATCCTCTGAGGGTCTGACACGACCTCTTGGTTGATTTGAAGCAACTTAGGGGGCCCAGGTATTAACCGACCGTTTAGTTTCTTAATCGTGTTCCAAAACAGTTCTAGAGGGGTATTGGAACTGATGTTATCAAGAAATTTTATCCAGGTACGTTTTTTCTGCATTTTTATAACGTAACGCGCATGAATCCTTGCATTTCTGTAGGCTTCCAGGTTGAATGGAGAGGGCTTGTGAGTCAGTTTCCTTAAGGCCTGTTTTCTCTTGCGTACCGCCAAGCGGCACTCCTCAGTCCACCAAGGGACTGGCTGCATTGAGATCATGCTCGGTTCCACTTCCGCGGCCCGAAGTAATGCAGCCTCGAATTGTTTATAAGCTCCACATCCGTCGAGGTTCACATCAAGTTGAGAGATTTTAGCTGACTCCTGGAACAGCGACCAATCAGCCTTCTTCACCCTGGGCGCGCCACGTTGGCTACTCTACTAGCTGTGTAAGATATACGGGGAAATGATCGCTGCCGTGAGGGTCATTAAGTACTTCCCATGACAGAGTAGTCTGAAGGCTAGGAGTACATAGACTCAAGTCTATACATGATTGGGCTCCAGATCGGGGACACTGATAAGTGGGGTTACCGTTATTAAGCAAGTTAAGGCTAAGGGTGTCCATAATCTATATTATTGTTTCAGATCGAATGTCATTTAGTTTACTGCCCCAGGCTTGATTATGAGCATTAAAGTCCCCTAGAAGAAGAAGTGGCGATGGAAACTGTTGACATAACTGTTCGAGCTGCTGTATCGTGACGTGAGTTCCTGGAGGGAGGTAAATGGAGCAGACTGTCAGTGCCAATGGGCATGCCAGAATTCTAATGGCATCTGCCTGGAGATTACTGTTGATTTGGACCGGGAGGAAAGGAATATCATTTTTTATTAAAATGCAAACACCACCGCCGGCTATCAGTCCAGTCGTAAAATCTTTCCTCACTACGCTGTACCCAGCTATCTTGAATATTTCTGAGGTTTTCAAGTGCGTCTCCTGTATACAGACAACGTCACTTTGGCTATTACGAAGGAGGATTTCGAGGTCAGGTTTCCTTACTTTAATCCCATTTACATTCCATTGTAGAAACCGTAGTTCACGTGAGGATATTGTCATTTATCAGAAGGATTTTTGGTCCGAGGAACCTTTTTTTCGACCTTTGTCTGCCGCTTATTCTGAGGCGGCTTCGTCGAAGCAGAGGATCCAGGATTTGATTCAAAGTTGGGAAAATCATTACCAGCCGATAGTCGGGATGCTGGACGTTTAGGATTTCTATGTCCACCTGCGGAAGAGACGGATGATTTTTCACTCTGTTTGTGAGTTGAAATGTTTCGAGGAGGTGGTTCAGTCATAGTGTGAAGATCACAGGACGACGGAGTATGGACTACATCAGCGGATGAACTGGTATCTCGGAAGTATTGCGCTGAGGGAGTTATAGTGCCTGCGGAAAGCGGCGGCTGAATTGGAATTGTATCACCTGGTAATATGTGCCGCTCCAGTGCTAACAGCCGGCAGGAGATAGTTTCTATAAGCCCTGCAAGTTGTGACAGCTGCTTGGTTAATGTGTGCTCAGGGACTATCGACGGAAGTAGGGATTCAGCCTCATTAGGTGGTGTCGCCGAGCCCACCTTTGCAGTCAGAGGTGGAGCATCGGAGACTGGTGGAACAACAGCACGAGCCACTTGGGATGCGACCTCAGGAGGAGTCCCGTAATTAGAGTTGGGATCTGCTCTCAGTGCCTGAGAGAATGAAACGTCAGGCTTAGGGGGAGTGAATCTTTTATATATCTGCTCCGCCCTCTTGTAGGAGACCTTGTCGGTCTCTCGAATTTGTTCGATTGCCTTCTCTTTGGCGTAAACAGGACAGTTTCTGCTAAAGGCAGGGTGTGGACCTAAGAAGTTTACACACTTCGGTCGACTTGAACATGTGTCAACGGAGTGCTCCTCAGCACATACGCCACAAGCTACAGTCATACAGGTTGCTTTGATATGCCTAAATCGGTAACAAGACCGGCACTGAATCGGATTAGGTTCATATGGACGGACCCGTAGTGTTAGAAAATCTAGTTGAATCCTTTCTGGAACAGTTGGTCGGAGAAACTTAAGGATTGCTGTGGCTGTTGGGGTTCTGATGCCATTTATGGTTCGGTGAATTCGCCGAGCTTCCACTACACCCATTGGAGCAAGTTACTCTCCTCCTCGGAACAATGAAGCTGCGAATCGAGCGAATGACACCTCTAGTGTGGTTTAGAGTTTTATGGGGCAGAATTTCTACTGCTATACCATCATTGATTTTAAATCGTTGTAGATTAGCAAGGTATTTTTCATTGTTTACACTTAACATTGCTGATCCGTTTTTGAGGAATTTCAGTGAAGTTCCTGGACTCCAAGATTTGACAGATTTTGCCACTTTAAATGGGCTGTATGAGGCAAACGTTTTCCGTTGGTCATTTTCGGCCAGATTCATCACCATATAGCACGGAAACCACTTAGTGCGAAACGGGACTGTATTTTCTATTTGCCCGTGAGGGTTTGGCGGTTGAAGAGAAGTGGAAGGAGATTGGGATGAAGTTGAGGGGAATGGTAGAAGTACGAGTGTAGCATCGCTACTATGTGATTCCATTGTGAGGGAGAGTTCTTGAAAGGACGGGACATACTCCACGAAATGAGCTTGGGAGGTCTCGATGTTGGATTGGGTAAAGGGAGTTGAGCTGAGCTGCCCTACTTGCTCGCTGTGCACCTGAAGCGCTGTATTTTTATCTAGGACGTTCATCATATTAGAAAAAATAAATAAAATAAATAAATGTGTAAATCTATGGTGTGTTGAAGGTGTGTGAAGAACGCGCGGCCCACAGACGAGCCCCCGGAGCGAATTCGGTTCCACTGACAGCTGCAGTGGCCTCGGTCGTTCTCCCTTAACGCACCCGCGGGACTCAATACCGGGTGCCACCCGGCTCCGCGGGTACGCCTCGGATTTTCGCCCGTTACTCTAGGCAGCTTCCCACCGTGGCTAACAGTGGGTTCAGGCCCAGTCAGCTACCGGGCAGCCGGCGGTGCCCACCGTTTTAACTCTGTACCCTCTGCAGCCCGTTTCCCCGAGACCCCGGGAACAGCCAACGCACCACCCGCGGAGACGGACTCAAGTGTATAGAGGTGGTTGAGTGAGAACCTAAGACTGTAAGTGTATCCAATGTCAGAGGAATGTGTGTGTTAGACTGGGGCCGCAGGGACGTCCAAACCCCTGAAAAGTGGCTAATCCACTTCCCCCTACGGGATCATTGTTCTTTTTCTAAGGTGACATGGTCCCAGAATAATGATTTTTTTTTTAATTTCATTTCATTTCATTATGTAGTGGGGCTAATGCCTTCTGGAGCGTACTTGCTCGCTTTTCCTGTAGGGAAACAGAGTATAAATAAATAGGGAAATGCCCAGGTAGCATTAAACATTGCAAAATATAATTTGCATAATATTAATATCAAAACAATATTCATGGTTGGAGGTTATGAATATTATCAGTAATTTATTCTTCTAAATCAGATATTTAATTTGTTAATTATGTCTGCATAATTATGACTTTTTTTTTCAAATCCAATATACAATTTACTGTATTATTTAAATGTTTAATTATGTAAATTGATTCTAAAAATTAGTGGTCGACTAAAAATTCTGAAGATGAGGCGTTAAGCCCCGAAACGTTAATTATGTATAATGAATAATAAACGAATGATGGTTAAATGAAGATACTTGTTCATAAATAACCTAATTAAATTAATATACTCTTCATAATAGGATTATCTAAAAATTATTTTCATTTATTCATTCATTCATACTATTTGCGGAAAGAGTAATAATCGTCTAGACAGCCTTGACAGTAGTAATCGTCAATATTACTACCCATTACAGAACTAGAGATGTGACGAGGTCAGCACTGATTATCAACTAGAGGAGGGGAGGTAGGGCGAAATTAATTATTTCGCGGAGTCATGGCGAGGCCTCCCCTAACTTAATGAAAATCTGGAATTAGTTTCGTTAGGTTAAGCAGGGAATTGTCCTAAGTCCCTGGGCACTTGGTTCTATGGCCCTCCCGAGCCACTCGAGCGCTCTTAAACTTCTCCCAAGCCGCCCTCTTATTTAGAGAAACGAAAACCTAATCAAAGAACCAAACTCCCCTCTTCGTATAAACAATAACATTATTCCACCTCGGGCTTTTAGGATAAATCGGTATTGGTTATTTGTGCTCCATAATTAATTAGCACTCATCCAAAGATATGATTTATTGGACAGAAATGAAATTTGCTGTTTGATGTTTCCAGAAGATTCTACCACTCAGTGTTATATGTTACAGATCTAATTTAAAACTCAAAATTAGATAAATAGAATAGGAAAATAGTGGCTACTTCCCCCCACCCGCAGAAAATATTTCCTAGGATCATATCTTTACCAAACTACCAAACCAATAACTCCAAGTGCTGTTTTATCTGAGTAAGTTAATATAGAATAAGATAGGCTTAAGAGGTAATTTTAAGGACAACAAACAGCCAGAAGCGAGCCCCGTCGCAGATATACTTCATTTTGAAAATAATTTTAAAACATATAAAAACTCAGTAATTCCTTAAAATGTATGCAAGTTACAGAAAAAGGAATAATTTAGTAACGAAAACGATTAATTAAGAATTTTAAATTAAGGGGATAAGGAAAAAAAAACTCCCATCACCAACCCTATACCCATAGTCTCCTTCAATTTAAATCTTCAGTCCACTCTCTTGAAACAAAACACGACATTCTGACCTTCACGTTCCTACCCACAAAACTAAAACTTTTGACCGTTCCGATATTATGCGCTCTACTTACCCATATCCGCCATGCTGCTTCTTTATCCTCATGCAAATCCCAAAAATTTCTATACCTCCTATCATCAAAAACAGACGCTTAATAATTATGATATTGCAATTCTAAGTATTGAATTTTGAATGATGAAAATAAATAAAAAGCCTACTATTTAAATGTATATATTGTTTGTCAACTCATTTATTTTTCATTCTGTTCAACACCATCGTTTTCGGAAGATTTCATTTTTTTGTATAATATTTCTTATTTTAAATAATAACTGCGTTAATTTTGTCTTTTGACCAGACTTATTATATTATTTTATATTTCAATATTTCATGTTATTCTTAAGAGACCCAGTCCCAGAATAAAATTTGTTTATCTAGTCTATTATATTCTACATTGGTAAAGTAGATAAAAAAAAACACATTATATATATATATATATATATATATATATATATTATATATATAAAACCGATCTTTTACAATGAGAATAAATTACTCCATCTCCACTATCAGACCCATCCAAGCCGGTACTCCGCAAGGTTCTGTTCATTCTCCCATCCTCTTCAACCTTTACCTCCATGACATCATCCAGGCTGCAGATACCTCGATTGCTATGTTTGCTGATGACACGGCGACAGTTTTTGCTCGGCATGAAGATATAGATATTGCCCGTAATACCCTCCAAAGCCACCTCACAGACTTAGACAAATATCTCACTAAATGGAAGATAAGTCTAAATGTGCTAAAATGTAACTCAAAAATATTTGCATTAAGACGACCATCGAATCCACCTGAACTGATGCTCAAAGGTAATAAGCTGCCATGGAGCCCTGCCAACGAACCAGTAAAATACCTCGGGGTTCACCTCGATCGCCGCCTCACTTAGAACCACCACATTAACCTTAAACTAACCCAGGCCTATGCAAGACTGGCAATGCTGTACCCGATCCTCAATAGAAAATCTAATCTTAAACCTGAAACAACAAGTCTTATATATAAAACAATATTAAGGCCATTACTCATGTATGGTTGTGAAATGAGGGGCGCAGCTTCCTCAACGAAAAGAAAAAAATTGCAAACGTTTCAAAACAAAATATTAAGAATTTCCGTAGATGCCTCATGGTTTATTAGAAATAGCCAACTCCATCGTGAGCTACAAATTGAATACATGGAAGACTTCATCAAAATACGCTTCGAAAAATACCAGCTACCAGCAGTTGGAGGTGCAGTAGCCTACAACATAGGAATTCCAACTTCATCTCGCAGTCTCAAACCCAGGCTTCCACAGGACATGCTGTTGTAAATATTACTATCTAGTTTTATGAACCTCATATTATTTTACTTTTTATTTTTATTTTTAACTTATTTTGACTTAAAATTATTCCGTTTTTGTTTTTTAATAATTTTGTATTAATATTTTTATTTATTTATTTATTTTTATTTTTTATATTTTAAATAATTTTTATTTTATTATATTTATTCATTTTTTATTATTTTTTTCTATTTTATATTGTAGACTAAAATTGATTTTAATTTTCTAATTTATATTCTTGTATAATTTTTATTCTTCCTACCTAGTATTAATTTTGTATATTCATTACTTCTCTTTCTTTCTTTAGTTTTTATTACAGTTGTTCGTTATGTTATCAAATTGTTTTGATTATTTAATTCTTAGAAATAATAATAAATTTATAATGGTTAGGGGTGTCTTTGGTGCGAGGCTATACCCCCACTTTTTCCATTGTTACGAGTTGTAATAATTATTCATTTATGTTAAAAAAAAAAAAACAAGTATGGCGCAAGCAGCCGATCTGGAAATAAAGAAATTAAAAAAAAAAAAAAAAAAAAAAAATATATATATATATATATATATATTATATATATATAATATATACGCATATACATACATATACAAATCACAAAATAATAATAATAATAAGTACAATAGAAGTATTAGATAATAAGTAGAATAGAAAATATGTACAAATAATTTCGTACAAAAAAATAAATAAGCATTCAGTCATTAAAATGAATACGTTTTATGATCAAATATCAGATATAAAATCAAAAAGTGTCTGTGAGGGATAATAGGTCCTGGAAGAGGAGATATTTAAATGTGGGTAAGGAAGAAGCACGACGTATATTGGAAGGAATTGAATTCCATAATGCAGTAAAACGGGTAAGAAAGGATCGATCAAAGGCCTTATAGTTCAGTGGGATCGGATACCATATAAAAAACAATTCATGATACGCTTCACTATGTTCTCAAGTTCCATACAGAGGCCACCGTACACCGCACAGCCGTAGTCCAAGTGGGGGAAGATGATTGAGGAGACAAGGGTTTTACGCGTGGATCGGGGAAGAAGGACCGATGCAAAAACTTTAGGGTGCTTATGGCTTTTCGAGAAATTTAGAGAATAGGGGTTTCGAGGATAGGGTTTGGTCAATAATAATTCCTAGGTTTTTGACAGAGGGACTGAAAGCAATGGGATGATCATTTAGGAATAAGGTTGGAAAGGATCTCAGGAGGGGATTGAAACCAATCATGATAGCCCAAGTTTTCATATTGTTTAAGCTTAGGTTATTCAGGTTTGGCCAGGAACTGATTCTATCAAGATCTCCCTGAATTCTATCTAGGCCTGCCTGAATAGTCAATGTTTTTGTAGTCAACTAACGAATTATTTTAATTTGTTTTGAAAATTAGTTCTCGTATCTGTTGTCAAACCAACCCTGCCACGTCTTTTCCTTTACCGAGATCGCTTCACTGGTATTTCATTTCCGTACTACTTTCCGTATTCGTGTTAGGGTTATTATACACACACTGGCACACAAACACAAATATGCCTTTTCATGGTTATTTGTACTCGAGGGGACCCTAAAGGTGTAATATAAAATTTTTCACGATCGCAATATTTTTCATAATATTTATTTTTTTTTTGTCATTTAAGAACGGTTAAAGAGAATAAATTTTCCATTGAATTACGTAGTGCAAGCAACATAATACACGAAGAGAAAAATCCGAGCGCCTACGTGCCGTAAAAAAATTCAAACAATATTTTTTTACGGAAATCATATGTGTCCTCAAAATGTTGACCGACAGTGTATATAGCTAAGTGAAAGCAAAAATAAATATATATATATATATATATATATATATATATATATATATAATAAAATGTATAACTATAGTGTGTTTGGAACTGAATAAAAACAGATATATTGCGCTTTTCTTGAAGGATATTTTGGAATATTTTTAAAGATAAAAAAAAATGAATAGAACATAGGGGATCACTTGTAGCTGGGTGGCTAGCGTAACAGCCTCCCATGCTAAAGGTCACGGGTTCAAACCCGCAGGTAGTCCTAGGAATTTTTAATGGGAGTAAAAAATCCTTAGTTACGCCGTCCTTCGGAGGGGACGTTAAAAGGTGGTCCCGAGCCTGTGCGATGTCAGGTACTCGTTAAAAATCCCTATCCTAATAAAACCTGGATAGGCAAAATTTAGGACTCCCACTGTAGCATCGTCCGATTAGCCATAGTAGCATAAAGTGACGTTAAATTAATAAACAAACAATGAATATAACATAGGATGAAGTAGAAGAGAATATATAAAGAGAAAAAACATGGAGATAAAAAAAGTAATTAGTGACGAAGGTTGAAGGGTAGAGACTGTTCGGTTCAACCTGTAGCTAACATTCGTCAATTGCACTCCAGTTGGAATAAAAAATAGCTCCCTCTCTCCCTTTTGTATTTTTGTTCTGTTCTGGTTCGTGTAGGACTTGAAATTAACTTCTATACCTCCTGTAGCAATTCAGGTTCTAGATTAAAAGTTATTTTTATTTTGTTGTTTTATTAAAACATATTTATTGATATTTACATCTGCATTCATAAATAAATCAAGTACATGTCATTAAAATAAAATATCATGACATGAAATACATGTAGAGACACTGCCCATTGCCACGTACTCCAATAGGAATTCTATATCAGAAGGTCTCGAGGCCATCTTCTCGTCACAAGCCTTGAAGGATTATCAGGGATCGAAGAAGACGCAAGGATAGAAATTAGTGGGTTAGAGAGGGAATGGAGTTTTTGATGGAAGGATTTTTACCTGGTTCGAGCCAAATCAGCTACATATGAAACATTAAATTGTAGAACAAAATTTCTAATTTATTCGTATTATTATTTATTTTTTTGTAAGGAGAGAATATTTCTACAATTATTATATAAAAATCTGGTGCGCGAAACACACGACTTTCACTTACCTCTGTTTTCAATATCAATTTAAGAATTTTTAAATAAATTTATAAACGGACGTAAATTGTTTAAGTATTATTTACATGGGTTTTTATAGGATCATATGTTTTTTATTTAATAATATGTTATAATATTATCTACGAAATTCAGTCAGTTTTTTTTTTGGCTTTTCATCACTCCGTGTTGGAACTACTTGGAGCGTCCAGTGACGAGAGCGCCATCCAGTGGCCAAGCGGTGAAACAATACCATTAAACAAATATTTTTTCAGTTTTCTCCTTTAGTTGGGTATCGAATTCGTTTAACTTATATATTTACATATTTTATATCAATTTTAAACAAATGATATAGTTATTTATATAGAATATACAAAATTAAAGGTACTTTAGAGGAAGAAAATTTAAAATATCTGCATTTAAGCACTGACTATTTCAATCAGAATGAAATATTCATGATATTAAAGCCCATTACATTTTACATGGATATAGCGAGTTTAATCAAAATCGTTAGAGCCGTTTTTGATAAAATCGAATAAAGGTGCTTAATGTATGAGATAAAATGATTATTCTGGTTGGCTGATTTTAATAAAAAAGTTTTGTAACATCTCGGGCGCATAGTTGTCTTAAATATAAAATTTCAGTTTCATTGGACTTTTAGTATACGCGCGTCAGTTACTACACACACACACACCTTTTTGCGGGACTTGGTCATTTGGACTCAGGGGACCCTAAACGTGTATTTCCGTTGAAAACTGAAATTAGAAAATTTTCACGATCGCAATACTTTCTCTTACTATATATTTCATATATAGGTAACTGAAAGTAAAAATAATATAATCTTAATAAGAAGAAGATGGCCACGAGACCTTCTGATTTAGAATAGTTACTGGAGTGCTACCAATGTGTAGTTCCTCTACAAGTCTGTTTTATGTCATTCTCCTTTTAGCATATAACTTTATCACTTGTATTATGATAGTACAGTTGCAAATTTCAATAAATAAATAACATTAATCATAATAAACATAAAATATATAAATACAACAATAGAATGAGAAGTTAAAAACAACTAATTTTGAACATAAAAAACAAACAAGATATTCTGATGATTGAGTACTTTCAATCTAATTTAAACCTTACAATAATGAAGTGTTTGTTTTGGATAATAGATGGTATAACATTTATTCATTAAAATATGTTTCCAGCGAAACTGAATATAATTTTTTTTTAACTCTAGTTTAATTTTTTTTATTTATTTTTTTATAATCCATATTGCAGTATATAAAATAAAACAATATACATACACAATGCTGTACCAAAATTAGACCAGTCTCTTATTTTAACATAAAATATAGGATATAGTTTTTCATTAATAAAAGAAAGAAATGATGAATATACAAATTTTTACAAAGTGAAAAAAGAAAAAGAAAAATGACAAATGTATCTTACAATAAGAAATGTTTAGTTCGTTTATGACAATAACCCTTTGTACTTTTTTGGTATAATTTCAAATATTTCTCATACGATAATTATCTTTAATTATACATATGAAAAAAGTATTAGTTATATGCTTTTATGCATCAGTTTTTACCGAGATTCCTTATCATTAAGTGTTTTTTTTAATTGGTTATTATGGAAGAGAAGAAAATTCATTTTCATCATTTAATGTTTTTACTTTCACTTACCTATATATAAAATATATAGTAAGGGAAAGTATTGCGATCGTGAAGATTTTGGAATTCCAGTTTTCAACAGAAATACACGTTTTAGGGTCCCCTGAGTCTAAATAACCAAGTCCCGCAAGAAGGTCTGTGTGTGTGTGTGTGTGTGTGTGTGCGGTAACTCCCGGGAAAAAACAATAAGTCCTAGAAAACTGAAATTTCATATTTAAGACAACTATACGTCCAAGATGTTACAGAATCATCAAAATCGGCTGAACGGAAGATCTACTTTATACCATGCATTTTGCACCTTTTTACGATTTTCTCAAAAACGGCTCTAACCATTTTGATTAAACTCACTATATCAATGTAAAATTTGATGGGCTTTAATATTATGTAGGTTTCATTCTGATTGAAATAGTATGGCAGGGCTTAAATGCGGAAATTTTAAATATTCTTCCTCTAATGTACCTTTAATTTTGTAGATTTAAAAAAAAAAAAAAAAAATTGGAACATCCTATCAGCAGTGACAAATAACGGGTGAATATGTAAGTTGGGCGAATTCGATAGAAACTACAGGAGAAAAGTGCGAACATATTTTTTGTATGCAATTTTTGTGTTTTTGAACACATGAATAGTACAATAATACAGATGTATAATATATCGTAATAATAATAATAAAAGTTGTTATGATATTGGGCTGAACACTGATAAAAGTATATCAATTCCTTTGTTTATGACACAAAATATTATATGGTATAATATTATTTCGGTGCCTGTAACATCTACAGACGTCTATCAGGTATGAAATTAAAGTTTATTCAATGCCCATTAATTTATATTATAGTGAGTATTTTCATATAATGCTTGGTTTCTGTAATAGTTACCTTAATAACGTTAAAATTAGATCAATTTTCGTAGTTAGAGCACAATGTATTAGATGGACAAATATATCTCTATATGACATACAGACGTCTATCAGCTCTCGAATCGAAGTTTATTTAATATCCATCAATTTATTTTATAATGAGTATTGTCGTATAATGCTTTGTATCTGCATTTTGGGATGGCCGCCATTTTTTATTCCGACCAATTTGAGGTGGCAGACAAAAAATTGTTGTTGCACAAGTAGGCTAAAATGTGAAAATCGCATTTTCTTCTTATAAAGCGTATTTTTCGGCTATAGCTTTTGTACTGTAAGTGGTTTGCTCGGTCCAGTACCGGAAATTTTGAAGTAGAAGACGCGAAGCGGGTCTTACTTCAACTGTTGATGGTTACCAAATTCAAGATTGATTGATCAAAAATATTTACTTTTTTATTAAATAAACAAAACATATAATTGATTAAAAGTATTTACAAGAATCTGAAGGTTTTATTGAAATCATGAGTAATAAAGTTAGGAACTTATTTTACAACCCAATATAACCCCGTTTTTCTACAAGACTGAAAAATTACTATAGCTCAGTTGTGCCAAGACCAAAACATACATGGACGACACACTAAACTTGTTATTCCATTGCTACTGTTTACAACAATATTCCTCCAAATTTTCAAAATTTCTCACACAAATCCTCCAAAGTATTCAAATGTTTACTACAATGTTAAAATATGGGCGAAATCCCTCTGTGAAAAAACAACTGCTGAATTATTGAATTCAAATTACTCATCGCTATAGACATGTCGTCAATGCCAGCCTGCGTCACTCATTTTGATATTCATCCTGTATATATGTATATGTATTCATTATTGCATTTTTATTTTGTCAATTACTGTTTCTTACTGTGTAATATGTTATGTTTCTTTATAATTGCTTATTATTAGTAATTCAACTTTTATTTACTTGCCTTAATTTTATATCTTGTATATATGAATTTGTATTCTTTATTGCTTTTGGTTTAGTCAATTACTGTTTATATCTGTGTACAGTTTTACTGTCTCTTATAATTGTTTTGTGCATTAATTAGGTATTATATAATTCAATTTTTTATTTGTATGCCTTAATTTTATATCATGTTATTCCTTATAGCATTTTAGCTTAGTCAATTACTGCTCCATACTGTGTACTGTGTTGGTGTTTCTTTATAATTGCATTTTTACATAGATAGATAGATAGAAAATAATATACTTTAATAGTTTAAATATACAATATGTCTGGCCAACAGACAAGATAAACATCATTAACTACTATTTACAATAATTGATGAATTTGTGTACAACACAAAATAAATAAAATAAAAACAATCTTCAGAAGCTAATTTATGTTAGAAAAAAATGAGAAATACATGAGTTGATAACAGAATCCAAATAAAAATAAAAAATAAAACAAAAATAATTAGTAACATTGTACTAGTAATTAGTATTCTTAAAATAACATTAACTCTGAAATAATAAAGGATCTATATTAGACCAAGAATTAATGAAAGATAAAACCACTAAAACATAAATAAAAATAAAAAATACAAATATAAGATATTTAATCTTCTAGTAACAAAAATAACAATATAAAAAATTAAACAAATACTGTAAAGATTGAACCAAAGGAAAAAAATTATATAAAAATATATTTCATAGAGGGTTTGAACTGTAGGAGATTTTAGACATATGGAGGGTGTTGTGAATTGACGGTTTGGTATAGGAAAGATCCTTTTATATAAAAGATTTTTATTTTGTTTTTGCAGTGTAGTGTGTTACTGTTTCTTTATAAAAATTGTGTTATATTATTTGAGTACTGCATTGTATCATACTGTGTACTGTTATTGTACTTTTATTGGATTGCCGCAGGTAAACTCCTTTCCCGCTCACCGGCTTGCCCAAGTGGGTTAGTGACTTCTACTTGCACTGTAAAATGTCTATATTTTGATTTAAATAAAGAAGTTAAAAAAAAGAAAGAAAAAAAAAAAGAGGTAATTCCTATTCTTCATGGTTGAAAAGTTCTTATTTATTGTAACAGCCAAGGTAAATGGAAGGTTTGTGTTCTGCGCACCAGATTTTGTTATTTAAATATTAATTTTTAATACGAATTATTAATGATATAAAAAAGAAAGAAAATACTAAAGCCATAAGTGTTAGCCGTATGCTTGGTCGTGGTTGGGACTAAATAAGGGTCAGTCCACTTAAGAGAGCCATGAACTCAGACCGAGAAGATAAAACTTTATTTCATGTTTACTAGGAGCCATGAATGGCCGTAAGGAGCAGTATAAAGCCCTGATATACCCGAATAACTTCCTTCAGCCTGAATAATACTCTACGGGTTCATTCCGCCAGCAATAAGCAAAAGTGGTCTCGCTATCACCTTTTTTTCATCTCTCTTTCACGTTTACGGCTCCTGTTTATTCCCTAGGGGCGATTCCTTAATATTGTGGAATTTTATTGGGTTACCAATTTATGCATCTCGGATATTATTCGAAATTTGTACTTTGTAGGAAACATACACAATATGTTATTCTATAAAAAAGAAAATCTTTAAAAAGACTAAACGGTTTTGCAAAGGTAAAATGCGGCACCCCGATCAAGCAGGCGACTTATTAGTTAGCGAGCTTTTAACCTGAGTTATCCTAGATCAGTATTTCCCAACATAATTTTTTCTCTGACCTCTTTATCGATTCAAAATATTATAATTTACACATAAACCTCATCTGACTCTATCAAAATATCACGAAAACCCTTCAAAAGTGAGTTTGAATTATCCATCCAATATATTCGATGTAATTTTGTTCCAAAAAATTTCTTTTCTGAAATAAAAATTTTTGATAACATTAAAAACTAGATATAAAAGGTTATTGATACCTCTGTTGTTAGAATCAATTTAAGAATTTTTAAAGACATTCAGATATGAAAATAAATTATTAAGGAATTAAATTTCAATAGAATCATGTGTTTTTTTAAATAATCTATTAAATTTTTTATCTACAACAACCAGTTACTTTCATTGGGTTTTTATCACTCTCCATGAACTTTTACGATTCCATGTATGAGATAAATTTTTTTCTAAAGTTTCAGCTATCCAACGGTATATTATACATCTATATTACCATTCTTGTGTTAAAAAAACACCAAAATTGCATTAAAAAATATGTTCGCAATTTTATCATTTATTTGTTTACCAAATTCGCTCAACTTGCATATTTAGCTGTTATTTATTAATTCTAACAAGTTGAAGTGCCTATTTTTTGTAAATCTACAAAATTAAAGGTACTTTATATAGAGAAAATTTAAACTATCGACAATTAAGCCCTGTCAGACTATTTGAATCAGATTAAACCTACACCATATTAAAGCCTATTAAATTTTACATGGGTATAGCGAGTTTCATTAAAATCGTTTGAGCCGTTTTTGAGAAAATCGTAAAAAGATGCTAAAAGCATGGTATAAAGTCACTTCATTTTTTTTTTTTTTTTTTTTTTTTTGTTATTAATGATTTTATTTGCACCTGTAAAATGTTTACAATAAGCAAATGGGATTTTATAAACAAGGAGACATGGCATGGTTAGGCATGAGGGAGACAGCATCCAGTGGTGCATCCTCCTGAATAAAGACACTTCTGCTTGGTCGACTTTAATAGAAGACTGGCAGTAACATCTCAGGCATAGACGCTTTTAAAATAGAAAATTTCAGTTTTATACTAGTTTTCGTTTTTCCGCTAGACTTACCACATACAAACACACAGGGACACACAGACCTTTTCTGTGGGACTTGGTTATTTCAACTCAGGTGACCCTAAAATGTGTATTTCCTTCGAAAACTAGAGTTTGAAAATTTTAAAGATCGCAATAGTTTCCTTTAATATATATTTCATATATATGTAAGTGAAGGTAATAATCAAGTACTAAAATAATCATAGCAAATTATATTTTTGCAAAATATCGTCTTAATATTAAGATTCATCCGAATAAAGTAACCTTTATACCAATTACAGTTGGAATAATCGATCTATAAATAATGGAATAACGAATTAATAATAATAATAAATAAAATCTTAAATGTCCTGGGACATGTCCTTTTAGAATAAATTATACAGAATGTAAAATGTGTGCTTTGGAGTCTTAAAGTATATTAAGTACATATAAACAAATGAAGAATTACTCATATAAACTAGGCATATTTAAATGTGAAGAAAACAACAAACACAACAAAACAACAAAAAAAAAGCTTATTTACTATTTTATTGAGCCTGGATATTCAATAAGTGATTAAATATATATGCGGGCTTTGAAGGTGGAAAGAGAGTGGGAGTGACGGATGGAAGGAGGGATAGAATTCCATAGGATTGAGGATCGAATGAGAAGGATCTGTCGAAATGTGCAGTTCGGTGGGCTGTGCTGTATAAATCTGAAGGCTCCTGGAGCGTGTACAACGATATTTGAATTGTAGGAGGTCAAAACGGTATGATGGACGGCGGGATTGGATAGCTTGGTAAAGGAATGATGCGAGGAAATACTTGCGACGATTGGAAGGGTAATGCCACATCAACTCTTCAACTTCAAAAATGAGACACAGAGGTATATCTTGGGACCCCGAAGATGAATAGAACATAACAATTAATTAAGGAGTCCTAAATTTTGCCTGCCCAGATTTTATTAATAATAATAATAATAATAATAATAATAATCATTTTTTTTATTGCTTTTAAGATTTACATCTTTTAGCAAGAGGTTTGGCCTCTATTTTATTTAGACAAAATCATTTTTTACATTTAGTAAGGAAATATTATAAATAAGAGTTGAGCTAACTACTTTAGAAACGACATTATAAGAAAAAATAAATAACAATTAACAAAATAACTAAGAATACAAATCTTGGTTAAATAATGAACAAAGAAACTTTAAATAAATAATGATAAACTCAAGAAAACCGAACAAAAACAGTTTTAAATAATACATATCTTGATAACAAATTAATATAAACAGAAAGTAATGACATAACAAATGCCTATAAATTTTGTACTAGTCGCTCGTAACAAAACTTCTTATCTTTAAAGCTTCTATTGAAAACATAAATAAATCGTTCAATTTCTTATAGTTGGTAATTGTTAATAAGTCTTATTAAATTAAAATTTTTCATAACATACTCAAATACATAGAACCTTCTGACTGGATCTAAAACTGGACACGATATTAGAAAATGTTGAATATTATCATAACCATCGGTATTACATAGAGGGCAAGTCATGTTGGGTTCAAATTTATTATATAATCCATTCACGATTATCCTCTGTGTCTCTCGCCTGCCAGTCTTAGTTAAGCGATTAACCTTATTTTGTTTATATTGCATCTAAGATTTAAATATTCTTCTCCGAGTTGGAAGTTGGTTATAGGTTAGGTTAGGTTATATATTTTACGGACACTCAACAGCCAAGGTTATATGTGTCCTGTTTTAACATTTGTTTTGATCACAGTGGAGGTTATATTGTGTTTTGATCATTGGCATGTTGTTACAAAATGTATTAGGGTCAGAGGCATGTTGTTACAATATATTTAGTGAAACAGGCTTCTTACATGTTGTTATTAGAGGTTCAGTGTCCCATCCGGTAACCTGGCGTGAACTCCTGGAGCTCCATGTCCAGTTCTTAGTCTACTTCTTCAAATCTTGATTTTCTGAAAGATGTTTTCCAGAAGAGGGTGTCCTGTTTTATTCCTGTGCTGGGTGCTTAGCTTCAAATTTGGTGTATTTGTTCCCTATTAATGGTTAAAATGGTTATCTATTGTATTTCTCTTTTTTTGTTGCTCAAATTTTGTAAAACAAACCGTTATTTTTCAGTAAATCTATTAGTTTTGTTAACGTTGAGGCTTCATCCCCTAATAACGTGTCTAGCCTTCTTTCAATACCAAGATTTTGGAAGGAAGTGGTGTACTGGTGGCATTCAACTAATGGGTGTGCGATAGTGAGTTGAACATTGCAGATGGTGCATTGTGGAGGGGTTTCCTTTTTTATTAAATAGCCATGAGTGAGGCGTGAGTGGCCTATCCTCAATCGCGCGATAACAACTTCTTCCCTCCTCGAATCTCGGATTGAGCTTTTCCACGCTTTTATTTCATTTTTTATGCTTTTCAGTTTATTGTTTTCCTCGACTGATTCCCAAATCTCTTCCCACATCTTCCTAGCTAGACATTTTAGGTGATTAGTAAGATCAGATGGGGTATGAATATTGATTTCCTCCAATGTGGACATTGCCGCATCCCTCGCTGCTCTGTCCGCTTCCTCATTTCCTTTGATGCCAATGTGTGATGGGATCCAAACTATTGATATTTTTTTATTTTGATTATTAATCATAGTTGAATATGCTTGGCATTTTTTGATTATTAAATTTTTTGAATAGATATCACTTAATGCCTTTATAGCGGAAAGAGAATCCGTGAAGATTAGAAAATTTTTGTCATCACGCTGCATGATTAGATGAAGCGCTGCACTTATAGCGTAGCTTTCAGCAGTAAAGTTACTTGCCGTGTTAGGTAATTTATATTTAGAGGTTATAGAATCTGTGACAATAGAACAACCTACTGTACCGTTCAATTTGGAAACATCGGTATAAATACAGATACTGTTGGTATATTTTTCTTTAATTTTTTGGAATTCAGTCAAGTATTGGAATGCGGAAGTGTTGTGTTTTTTGTGTTTGCTCAGAGTTAGGTCTAATATTGGTAATTTTATGGTCCACGGTGGATAGTTAAGTTCAGTGGTGGTTAGCAAGTTTTTTATTTCTTCTACGTACCTTCTCGCTCTTATCCCAAGTGGGGCTGGTAACCTTCGATTTTCTGTGAACGGTCACATCCTGCAAGGACTTTTAGTATATTTAACCTTTTCGTAGATTCCTCTTTGAGCCACTTAATATGATCTTTTCAATCAAGTCTTCCGTTTAAGTAAAGTCCTAAGAACTTAACTTTTGTCTCAAAATTTAGTTTTGTGCCCTTGTAGATAAAGTCCGATGGAGTTGTAGGCGTTTTTAGTCTGGAGAAGAGGAGACATTTTGTTTTTTCGACGGAGAAATGTAGCCCGGATTGTGCTGACCAAGATTCTAGTTTTAAAAAACAATTTTGTAACGTTTCTTTCATTGATTCTCGGCTCTTGAACGGAAGTAGCAAGGCTAGATCGTCTACAAATAAAAAAGGTATTATAGGTTTCGGAATTATATTAGTGATTTTATTAATTGCTATGGCAAAAAGAGCACAGCTGAGAACGCTCCCTTGTGATATTCCATTAGACATTACTTTGACCGTCGATAGATGATCTCCCACCCTTACTTGGAACGTGCGATTTCGCAGGAAATTTCCTATCATCGTAAAAATGCGACCTTTAAATCCCCATTCCTTCAACTGTAACATGATAAGGTTGGGATTTAAATTATCATAGGCTTTTTCGATGTCAAAGAAGATCCCAAGGCATTCTTTTTTTTCCGCAAAACAGTTAAGAATCTCATATTCAATTGTCACCAGGTGGTCTAAAGTGGAACGTCCTTTTCTGAACCCACTTTGTTCTTTAGCTATTAGCTGATTTTCTTCTAATTCCCATATTAAACGTTTGTATACCATTTTCTCAAGCAGTTTAGACATACAGCTTGTCAATGAAATGGGTCGATAGCTTGAGGGAAACAACTTGTTTTTTCCAGGTTTAGGGATGGGAATTAGAACCGCTCTCCTCCAGGTATTAGGAAAGTCTCCAGTGCACCATATGAAGTTGTAGAGCGCGTCCTTCGTCTTCATTGGTAGATGTCATAGCATCTCGTTATGAATGTCATCTAAGCCTGGTGTTGAGGATTTAAGTTCTTTAATGCAGGTTAACAGCTCAAGCTTAGTGAATGGGAGGTTGTATGCTTCTTCCGCTTGGTTGTCGAGTGTACTGGTACTGGTATCTTCTATTGCCTGGTGCGTTAGAGAGGAATATATGCTGGAATAAAATTCTGCGAACTTTTCTGCTAACAGTTCTTCATTTTGCTCCACGTTTCCGTTGATTAAAAGGGTTGCTTGCTGCTCTTGGTAATTTCCCGAACGATATCTTTTATTTTCTTCCAGAACGATATTGGGGAAGTATTGGTCGAAATGCTGCTTAGGAATTTTTCCCACGAATCCTTCTTTTTTGTTTATATAATTCTTCGGGAGAGGGAACGGCTTTTTTTGTATTCGATTAGGTGAGTTATTGTAGGTTCCCTTTGAAACATTTTGAGCGCTTTTTTCCTTTTCTTAATAGCGGCTTTACATTCTTCATCAAACCAGGGGACTCTTTTGTAGGCACTTGGTTTATTAGGAGTTTTAGGAATGGATTGGTTTGCTGCTTTTAAAATATCAGAAGTAAGAAGTTCGTTTTTATCGTCGCTGGTTTCAGCTGATGCTAAGTCAGATTCATTAACATTTAGGTTGCTTTAGAATTTCGTCCAGTCTGATTTGTCAGTAATCCATCTAGGGTGTTTTGACGTCTCAGATTTTCCATTAAGGAAGCTAATGATTATATGAAAATGGTCACTAGAATGTTGGTCCTGAGCTACTTGCCAACATAAGTGTGGAAAAATGCCTAACAAGCACCATGATAGGTCTATGGAAGTTGTAAGCTGGACTTAAGTACGTTGGTTCTCCGGAATTTAGAATGATCGAATCTGTAGTATCGATTGTCCGTTTAATAATATTTCCCCGTGCTGAGCAATATGAAGAGCCCCATGAGGTGTGATGGCCGTTGACATCGCTCATACAGATATAAGGGGAGGGAAGAACGTGCAAAAGATTTAGTAATGAATTAGCTTCAAGAGTTTCAGGAGGTAAATAGAGGTTGCAAAGATATATAGGGAACTTAAGGAAGACTTTAACTACTAAAGCTTGTAGAGAAGTATTGACGGGGAATAACTCAGAGACGATATTATTTCGGATCGCAACTAGTACTCCACCGAAACCTCTGTTATTATTTTCAAAATCTTTTCGATAAACGGTATACCCTTAGAGGTTAAAACTTTTTCTGGGGATCAGCTTACTTTCTTGAAGGCATATGGCTATCGGTTTGTATTTATTAATTAATAGTGCCAATTCCTCGCGTTTACCTGAAATGCCGTTGCAGTTCCACTGTATAATATGTGTTAGAAGTGTCACGTTGCTAAAACGTTGGTAATTTAATATAAGACCAAATAAATACAAATCAATAAATATGTTAATGATAAATTGTTAAATTCAATGAATAATAACATGATAAGAAAATAAATTTAATTTTAAAAAGCTATAAGCAGTAACATAAATAAAAAAAATAAAACATGGCTTTACATGAAGACCGTATTACTAATTTGTTTCCATTTTTTCTTTACTGTCATTTCTATTTTGAGACCTGTTTCACGTTTTACTTCTCGTTCTTTTTTCTTTAACAACCGTCCACGTACCCTGTGGGTCAATGTCATGACCACTAAGGGAGGTGGTTTTATTATAAATCGAGGCTGTAGAGGGAAGCTCATGAGAGCTAGGAGCAGCTTCCTCTTCAGAGGAAGGTCCTCTTATGGATAGGGACGGAGATGAAATGGAAGGTGGAGGAGGAGGGGGGAGAGGAGTGAGGGGTGGAGATGAAGGAAGGAAAACAGGTAGGGGAAGGGAAGGAGGTGAGGGAAGGGAAGGAGAAGGGATAGCGTTTTTATTATCTATACTAATATTATAAAGCTGGAGAGTTTGTTTGTTTGTATGTTTGTTTGTTTGTTTGTTTGAACGCGCTAATCTCAGAAACTACTGGTTCAAATTGAAAAATTCTTTTTGTAGTCCATTTATCGAGAAAGGCTATAGGCTATATAACATCACGCTGCGACCAGTAGGACCGCAGAATCAGTGGAAAATATGGGAAAAAACAGGGAAAATTTACCTCGAATCCCAACGATTCCAAATGATTTACCTTTTAATTTTAAAATAATTCAATTTCCCGTTAATTTATCTTTTGCCATAACAATTAATAAATCACATGGGCAAGCATTTAAACACGTAGGAATCGATTTACGTCAAGATCGGGTCGCGGAGAAAATCAGTATGTTCTTCTGCCACAAGAAAATAAAACCAAAAATATTATTTAAGCAGAAACACTTTAAAATATTTGGTCGTCCGAAAAGTTGGTAGAGGTTTTTAAAATAATATTTACCTTTTGTTTTTTCTACTAAAATGAATCACGAGGCTAATGTTTATTTATATGCCTTTAATCCTCATGGAATTAACTATATTTACACACTGAATTCGTCTTTATGAAGGATCAGTAGAGTAGTTTATTGCAATCCAACATGAGTGACGATTCAGTTCATTTTCGAAATAATATGCTGTTCTTTTTTAAAAGAGGAAAAACGTAGCCCAAACTGCAAGAAAGATTCGTTCCGAGTATGGCAGCGATTCAATTGCTGACAGCACGGTTCAGAAGTGGTTTTCGCGGTTTAGAGGGTCTTCAATTTGGAAGACCAACCCCATTTTTGTAGATTAAATAAACAAATTTTAAGCTGTCCAATTTTAATTGTTGTCCAAATTTTTCAACGAACTTTCCGGACAACCCAATATATTCTTTTAAAAACGTCTTAATAGCGATCATAATAACTGAAATTGACGCAGACGAAGTCGCGCACAACAGCTAGTTCGTAATAAAGCAAGCGTCCGATGTGGATATGGAACTAACCTTCATATGCTCTAGGGATTTAAAAAATATTTTGTTATCTATTATATTATCAGTTTGAACACTAACATCTGTTTTATTTTTTACGATGTTGGAAAAAGTAATCCGTGATGACATTGGATGCAGTAATTCGTACTTTTTCTTAGCGGCTAAATAGGTTATTTGTTCAACATCTTGAATGCCTTTAATTTCTTTCACTTTTTGGAAGATCGGACAATGTTTCGAAAAGGAATCGTGTTGTTCGGAACAATTTACACATTTTAGGGGGCTGTTACATTCGGAACCTTCGTGTTTATTTTTACCACAATACCTACATAAAGGTTCTTTTTTACACGCAATTTTAGTGTGTCCAAATTTCAAACAAACATAGCACCGTGTAGGGCTTGATATAAATTGCCTAACAATGACATTGTGGAAACCTATTTTAAGTTCATTGGGTATAGTGGGTGCGTTAAAGGTTATTTAGTAATTAAGGCTTGCCTTAATTTCATTATTTTTGTAATAAGTCATTCTTTTTACGTCTTTTACAGCTTGAGACTTTAGCTCTGCTTTTATTTCCTCAATGGTACAAAAATGTAAATCTGGACACCAGATAATGCTTTTGCTGGAATTCAGTTTGCCATGTGGTTCTACACTAACAGGGAGGTTATTTATGAATTTTTTGCATTTTAATAGTACATCAGACTGATTATTTGACAGTACTTCAACAAGAAGTGTCCCGTCTCTTAACTTTTTTACATCTCCTACTACGTTTTTAATGCTTTTATGAATAAAGAAAGGCGAAACCTTCCCAAAATCTAAACTGTTTCCTTCATCATCTTTCTCGTCTCGTTTGACAATCAGAAATTTGACACAATTTTTTTCTATATTTTCACTTATTTCTAAGTTAGGAGTTCTAAATCTCCCTTTTTTCCGTTTTACCGGAGAAGATTCGGCCATCTCATCAGGTAAAAATGAGCGGAAAGAGAGAAAAAAATATGTATCATAAAAATTTAAAAGGGAATAGAAAACTAATTACCGTATAATACAAAAAGAAAAATTAACTTTATAAAACAAAAATTTTAAATGTATAAGACTTATCAGTTAGTCGTACATCTAACAGCTCAGCTTACAACACGTCTGCTTTCCACCGAGCATAAGCACTGACTTCCAGTCCTCTGCTGTATTCTTTACCGGCCAAAATGAAATGTTTTACAATGTTCTTGTACCTTGCCTCGTGGTAAGTTATAACCTTACCCGAGCTGTGAAGTTTATTTACACTATTTGCAGATAAATAACTGAAACATTATTCAGGAGTAACAACGAAAATTAACGGTAGTCAATTTAAACACAGTAAAGTAAGTCTCCGTGAACAAAAAATCTTTCAAAAAAGAAAAAGTTTCAAGCACAGAAACACTTTAAACTTTAGCACATAACCTTTCTTGTGGCATATCAAGTTGGTTATATGGCGATATATTTTACTGTAAGAGGAATTTTTAATAGCTTCTATATCCCTGGAATATAAATGATTAGCCATTTTCTCAAACAGTTTGATCTGTGGGAATCATTGAGAGCCCATATTTCCTCTGCACCAATAAGAATCAGTGACCTACGAACTTCTGCAGTCCAGTTAAAAGGCACGTTTTTATTAGTTTAGATTTTATTAATCATATAAAATAATATATATGACTGGGAAATTTATTGGGGGTGAAGTCATCAAGAAATAATAAACTAATAAGGAAGCCTTGTATTCATTTACCTTATTTTCCAGTTTAGTCTAAGATCCGAACTTGAAACGATCTGCACCGTGCTGATAATAGAATGAAACATATTTTATAACAAGTTCAGTATATTATGAAATATGTTAAGAATGGTTTGCCTAAAAAAAATCCTGGACAGATTATTTTTAATTAAATGTTACAACATCATGATAATAAGAAAACTTTTACCCTGACTTATCAAAGGTATAGAATGCGCAGCCGTTGGGTTGCCTAATCTTTTCCTGGACAAACTATCGGTTGTCTGGTAAAAGCTAATATCTCGATATCAGTTATCTGCACCGGCTTGATAATAGAAAACAAATTATATCAATATAAGCGTTATTTTATTGCAAACACATTGATATAGGGTTGCCTACAAAAAACTTGGTCCTAATCTGGGTTGCCGAACTTTAAAGATTTTTACGCGAGTGGAAATGCGTGACAGAGAGATCCGAGTTGAGTATAGAGTGTAATAATGAAGGACCCAACATTGCAGTCGCACGTAATCGGACATTGAATATAAGTAAGTTTGATATCCCATATAAAATTACAGGACCACTTTTTACACAAATACCAAATACAAAATTACAGGGTAAAAGTGTAAAAAATAGTATAAAAGTGTAAATTATTAACATAGTCTGTACAGGATTTTTTTAGGCAACCCAATCTTAACATATTTCCTAATATACTAAATTTGTTATATATGTTTCATTCTATTATCAGCTCGGTGCAAATCTTTTCAAGTTTGAATCTTCTACTAGTATATTATAGCATCCCAAATAGTTCTGCCTGACAATTACATAGTGTTAGCTTGATTGTATTCAATATAATTTTTTTCACTAGTATTTATTTATGATGCTTCAACTTTACTAATCTAGAGAACTTCTTGACCAGATATTGATCCTTTATTATGTCAAAGTTAACATTACCTTAGAATACTAAGTGCTAGAATAAAGTTACAGTTTTTTTTTTTTTTTTCTTCTTATTTTATAATTAAACTCTGTTATCAATTTAATTATGTGTCATTTTGTCTGACACAATTATTTTCTAGAAATTCTTTTTATTTATTCATTTTTTTTTTTTTTTGAATTGTATATATATATTTATCTTTGATTGTAAATATTATTTAAGTATGTTCCTTTTGGAATCAAAACTTATTCCGATTTACAAAAAAGGACCGGGGACGGATCGTAACAACTATCGTGGGGTCTCTTTTCCCAGTATGCTATAAAATATTCTCGTCATTACTAACTAGTCGAATCACGCTGAGGAAATTATCGGAGACTATCAATGTGGTTTTACGCGGAATCGCTTGACTATTGATTTAATATTTTCCTTACGTCAAATACCACGGTGTAGTCCATAAACTTTATATCGATTTTAAAAAGGCTTATAATTCCATAGACCGTCAGAAGCTGAAATCATAACAATAACATCATGATTGAACAGGGAATACCTAGGAAGTTAGTAAACCTAGTAGAGATGTGTCTGTCGGAAACATTCCATTAAGTTTGATTCGGTCATAATTACTCCGAAAAATTTGAGGTGCGATCGGGTTTGAAACAGGGTGACTCCCTTCCACCTGTTTTATTTAATATAGCTTTAGAA